>PVIH01011643.1:0-67976 GCA_004025045.1 Sigmodon hispidus
CATGGTGCTGAGGATGGTATTCCAAGAGCACAGGCCGAGGTTAGCACCTCCCTTGGAGTTTAGGCAGAGCAGTAAGACAAGATCAGCTTTACCAACACGAGGATGAAGAGGTAAATGTCAATATCCCCATCTGTACCCTAGATCCTGGAGGGAAGCCGAACCACACAACCTCAACTCATTTCTGAAGGAGTGGTGCCTGCTGCGGCACTGTGGAATGACCTTAGAGCCCGGTCACAGAGACAGGACGCGCTGCACACCTAAACCCTCAAAGGAAGCAAAAAAGATCAGGAAGTCCCATCCTCAAGCAGTGCAGAAAGTACTCAGGGCCCCTGTGGGCTGTGGACACAAACATGGAGCCCCCAGATTATTAATAGTCTACTAGATGCAAGTCAGCTACAAAGAACGAAGACCCAGACTGAGGAGAGGCTCCCAGCTCAGACCCTGCCCCCTGCCAGCTCCTGAGACTTTGCCAGCCACTACTGCGCAAGGGGCCCTGCACAGATGACAATGAGCTAAACAGCAAATCTGTTTTCCCAAGGCCCTTCATAACAGGCACAAAAACCCCACCTCAGAGCACAGTACTACTGCACAGTTCATGACACACAATGCACGCACAGCCATTGGGCTACATCTACCAACCAGTTAGGACCAAGCTTTCTTTGCCAGAAGACAACTCTATATTACCGACTTCTAAAATCTCTACCTACTACCAAGGTAAAGATGAACTCACTTTAAAAACACTTCCCGGGGCTGGAGAGATGGCTCAGCGGTTAAGAGCACCGTCTGCTCTTCAAGAGGACCCGGGTTCGATTCCCAGCACCCACATGGCAGCTAACAACTGTCTGTAGTTCCAGTTCCAGGCAAACACCATGGCAAATAAATAAATGAATGAATAAAGTTTTTTTTAAAAAAAAAAAAAACAAACACTTCCCAATGTGTCATTACATTCTCTAGGTAACTGATCATCAAAGGCACCAAGAGACAGGTGAGATCCTTAGTTCAGGCTATCAAGTATGGCTAACACTGCCTGGCAGCTCCCATAGTCCAGGCTATGTATGGTTCCTCCCTCCACCAGCCTCTCTCCACAGAAATAGAACTGGGCACAGTCCAGGCACAGTGCACTCTTCCATCTCCTCTTACCCTCAGGGGATGGCCCAGCACCTTCACAGGCCTGTCTCGAGCCCAGGCTCTGGGAAGGGTGTGTTGCTGGAGATGATCTCCTCCTCATGTGTCCCTGCTCATCAAGTCACTGGCTTCTCTTCATTGACTGTCACCTTCCTGTTTGTTAGCCACGCTGGTATTCCTGCAAAACCCATGTGCCCATCTGAAGGCACATCATCACCTCAGAGAAAGTTTAACTTGTTCCCAGACACGCTCTATTAAGCTGCTGCTGGCCAGGGGGAGAAGCAAAGTCCAGGAAGACTCTCACTGGCCTTAAGGGACAGGCCGGGAACAAAGCACCGAAGTTTAGTTGCACACTTTAACCTTCCTGATAACAGTTTGTACAAAAGACACATTCTCTTCAGAAAAGTGGGCTCTCCAGCTCCCAGCAGGGGAGTGAAGGGAGGCACACGGAAAGCGCAGCCGGGACAATTCTAGGACACCCTTATCGTCTGGTCCAGCTTGTTCTCTCAGGGACTCCCTCACTGCTCTTCCAAAAACCCTGATAAGGGTCTCTCCCCACCTCGGCCTGCTCAGTGTCTTCTCATAATCACTCCTGTAAACATCTCCAGCAACTTAACTTGGCTCCCTGATTCTTCCCTGCCTCATTTATTGGTCTTCTGTTACAAGCTAAACACCCAACGGGTCCCCAGGAGAGGGGCAGTAGGGTCCAGTACAGGATCCCTAACAGGGAAAGCCATGAGCAGCAATGCCTCAGCACTCCTGCCAGCACATGCTTACATACATACACCAGGTTCACCAGAACCACAGGACTACCGGGAACTATTTTCAGCAATCCAGTAAAAGGCTAATCATCTCTAAGAACCAAATATGGCATCTGGATTTGACACATAGATTCTCTGCTTTAAAAAGATGCTGGAGCTGAGATCTTACCTCAGCACTTGGGAGGCAGAGGCAGGTGAATCTCTGTGAGTTCAAGGCCAGTTCGGTCTACTTGGCAAGTTCTAGGACAGCCAGGTCTTGTAGAGAAACCCTGTCTCAAAAAACCAACCAACAAAAAGTTGTTTGACTTTTTTTTTTTTTTTTTTTTTTTTTTGGTTCTTTTGTTTTAGCTTGTTCGAAACAGAGTAGCCCTATGTAGCCCTGGCTGTCCTGGAACTTGCAGCATAGACCAAACTGACTTCAAATTCAGAGATCTACTTGTCTCTGCCTTCTGAGTGCTGGAATTAGAGTGAGCTACCACATCTGGCAAATACTTTTGTTAAAGACAAGGTATCATATAGTGTAGCTGGCCTTGACTCACAAGATCGCCACAGATTAACTGAATATCTGATCTTCCTGTTTCCACCCCTCCCAAACGCTAGGATTGCAGCCTGTACCACCATTCCTAGCTGTTTTGTTTTAAAGAATAAACTCTCTGTAAGTTCATAGCCATATCTAGTTCTGAAAACTGCACCTGCAAACCTGAAAAGCAAGACCCGGAGAAACATGAGCACACTTGAGAAGAACAGATCTGAGAGTGTAGCTCAGAGACACTCAGGAAAGGCAGAGACACAACTCAGCAAAACCCAGGGGCATTGAGGGCACACCTAATCCCAGGGAATTTGCTGAGTGGGAAACAATAGTCTGTGATGCTGTCACAGAAACGCGTCTTCATGTGTATAATGCAAATGTTGGTCAACAATGAAGCTTTAGCTATGGCCACCAGTGCAAGTGTGCTTATAACTGGAACACTATGGCAAAGCATCATATAGAAATCCTCTGCATTATCTGTTCCAATTATCGAAAACTCAAAACCTCCAAAAAAAATAAAATCTTTCAATTTTTAAAAAGTAAACAAAAATCTAGAAACGTTCCTTCCATCTAAAGTAGAAAACTATAGTGCTAGAGAGAGGCTCAGGGCTGAGGGTGCTCACTGCTCTTTACACAAGCTTGGCTCTCAGCACCCACATTGTGTGGCTTACAATTACCTTTAACTCCAGCTGCAGGTGACCCAATGCTCTGGTCTCCGTAGGAGCCTGCACTCATGTGCATTTACTCAAACACACACATAATTAAAAATAAGTCTTTAAAAGAGAAAGCAAGACTAAAAATCTCAAATTCTGTGGCATATTATCTCTCAAGAAGAATCTACTTAGGCATCACAAGGTCCAGCGCCTCATGTGACAAAGGAGCAAAGGTTCTAAGCACTTGCTACAAAAAAAGCTTCAATCTCACCAGCCTGTAGCACCAAGAAGGCTGAAATGCTCACATCACCATGTCTATCAGAACATCAAGGGCTCATGTATACCTCCATGTTTTCAAGATTGGTCTCACTGCATTGCCAGGCCAGCCTGGAACTCCTGGGCTCAAGAACCCTATCTCTCGGCCACCCTGAATACCAGGACAACAGCTCCATGTACTTTGTGAAGAAACCCTGTAGATCAGCCACATAACCGACCCAGCTTTCTCCAGTCTGCTGGGTACTAACAGTGACTGTGACTTTGTTCCCAGCTAGGTGACAAGGAGCACACAGTAAGTAATATGAGACATCACACAGCACAGCCCGAGTTTTCCCCAGGAGTAGACAGCAAGGGACACAGGGCAGGAGGCAGATTACTCAATGTTTCCAAACACAGACAATTATTTTTCAGTTTACAAAGGGAAACCTCCATTGTTTTCTGTCCTGCCTCTGTTTGATAGAAGGCGACAATAAGGGCATCACAGAGCCTAACTACCTACCCACAAGTCTCTATTCCACGACAGGCCCAAGAGATGACTTTTGAAAATGTAGAAACCAGGCCCAACCAGGCCAATAGGAAGTCTGTGTCTGTGGCTTTTGCCACAGCCAAGCTCCCCCAGCCCCCACCCATGTGCACAAGGCCCAGCACTCTGAGAAAGCAGCTGTGGCCGCTCACAGGGCAGAGGCTGCAGTGCAGGGGAGACAGCAGGGAAGCCAAGTTCAGGAAGCACTTGCCTCGTAGGTGACAAAGTCGTCATACTCGTCGGCACAGGCCGGGGGCTCTCCATCTTGGATAGGCTCCACACTGTACAGCTGGCCATCGGGATCTGTGGAGAGAAGACCTGGCCTCAGCAGACCACCCAGTGCTGTCCAGAAGGGTCCAAGGTGGGACAAAGTGTGTCACTAGAACTCCTAAGGAAGAACGCTTCGAAGGCTGGGCTGTCAGGAAATAGGTGGTGGGGAGACACTGCAGCTCAGGGGGTGGGTGTACCCTAAGTTCTTCAACTCCAGGGGAGGACTGAGAGGGAGCATAAGAGCCACATCCCCCGGGTAGACAGCAGTGCTCGCTAGGGTGCTGACAAGATGGTGTGTACTTTTTTTTTTTTTTTTAAAGAACCAAACAACATTGAAAGGAAAAGTGCAAGATGTCAAGTTCTGCAGAAACATAGAGCCTTGAAAAGGACTGCATACGAACCCCTCGCAACATTGCCAACATCTTGTCTGGTAAAACAATGAACGATGCAGTGTTTAGGTGTGACACTCAACAGTTTAATTTTCCTTTAAGTATTGGGCGTGTGTGTGTGTGTGTGTGTGTGTGTGTGTGTGTGTGTGTGTGTGTGTGTGTGTTTTTGGACCAGCAAAAAAGTTCAGTGGAAAAAGGTGCTTGCCACCAGGACTGACAAGCTGAATTTAATCCCTAGAACCCACATCAAAATACAAACCCAAGTCCCAAATGTTGTTCTCTGACTTACAAATGCATGTGATGACACGTATGTATGCTCATACTCAATAAATAACAGAGTGAAGACATTTCAAAATGTGAGGTTGGGTTTAAATTTTTCTTTATTTTTGAAACAGAGCTTCTCTGTATAGTCCTGGATGCCCTGGAACTTGCTCTGTAGACTAGGTTGGCCTTGAACTCACAGAGATCCATCCATCTATTTCTGCTTCCTGAGTATTGGAATTAAGGATGTAAAACACCATGCCCAGACCTATTTTTATTATTTATGTGTATATCATGTGTGTGCCCACCCACAGAGGCCAGAAGAGAGGATTTAGATTTCCCTAAAGATAGTTATAGGCAGTTGTGAACTCCCTGGACTGGGGGCTGGAACTGAACCTGGGCTCTCTAGAGGAACAAGTGCTCTTAACTACTGAAGCACCTCTCCAGCCCCCATGTGCCACTGCTGGTGTTTTGTTGTTTGTTTCCAAGGTAGAGTCTTACGATATAGACTAGGCTGGCTTTGAACTCAGATCTGCTTGCCTCCGTCTCCAGAGTACTCTAATGAAAGGTGTGTGCCCCAGCAGGTTGCTTTAGTTTTTATTTTTAAATAAGGTACATTTTAAAAAATATTTTTATTATGATTTTAATGTATGAATGTTTGCCTGCATGTATGTATGTGAACACCATACACCCCTTGTGCCTGTGGGCGTCAGAGGAGTGCCGTTAGAGATGGCTATAAACGTCCATGTATGTACTGGGAATCAAACCTAGGTCCTCTGCAAGAGCAGCCAGTCTCTTAGCTGTTAAGCTATCTCTCTAGCACCTAAGAAAGTAATTTTTAAAGACACACCAACTTCCTAACTCAATGTCAGAGACATTTTCTAAACACTTCAATTCTAAAATATCTGTATCTCCCTCTGTGGAAAGAGGCACCAAGATCCATGGTCTCCAAGATGCTCAGGGCCACTATGCATGACAAGAAATACAGAAAGACACCTCTATCAGTGTCCCATTACTATGTAATTTCTTATGAAATGACTTACAGTGTGGTTACACACACACACAGTCAAGCTTACAGTTAGTGCTTGTTTAAAAAGTTCTATCAGGCTGAGATAGCACAGTGGGTACAGGCTCTTGCTGAGCAGGATGAGGAGCTGAGTTTAAATTCTAAAATCCATATAGATTTTATGGTGTCACACATTGGCAGCCCCGGCTAGCCAATGGAAGGATGGGGGGGGGGGGAAGCCTACAAAGCTTTTGGGCCGACTAGCCTGGTGCACATAGCCGGCTGAGGCTGGTGCACAGAACAGCAAGGATCCTGTCCCAAACAAGGCAAAAGGTGAGGACCAACCCCTGAGGTTGTCCTCTGGCTTCCACACACCCACCCACACATATGTAAACACACAAATATTTTTTCAAAAATAAGACAGGTGAGGTGGCATGTCTTTAATAACAGCACTTGGGAGGCAGAGGCTGGTGGATCTCTGAGTTCAAGGCCAGTTTTGACTACAGAGTGAGTTCCAGAACAGCCAGGACTACACAGAAAAAACATGTCTCTAAAACCAAACCAAAACAAACAAATAAATAAATAATAGGGGAGAAAAGCTCAGCCTCTTCCAGCTTTTTGTTTTTTTTCCAGACAGGGTTCTTTTGTGTAGCCTTGGCTGTCCTGAAATGAGCTTTGTAGACCAGACTGGCCTTAAACTCACAGAGATATACCTGTCTCTGACTCCTGAGTGCTGGGATTATGGGTGCCACTTGGGATTAAAGGTGTGCATCCCCACTGCTTAGCCCAGTCCCTCATGTTTACTTTGAGGCAGGGTCTCCCTAGTCCAGGCTTTAACTTGAAATCTTCTGGCCTTGGTCTACTTATGTGGAATTTTTGTTTTGTTTTGAGATAGGGTGTCACTGTGTAGCTCTGGTTGGTTTAGAACTTATTATATAGACCAGGCTGGCCTTGAACTCACACAGATCTACCTGTCTACGTCTCCTACATACTGGATTAAAGGTGTGTACCACTACAGCTAGCTGTCAAGTGGAAAATTTTCATGTGCATCTATCTTGTCCTTCCAGAGCTGAGGAGTGCATGAGCCAGAGCCACGGCCTATTTGTAACAGCCCCTTGTCTCATTCTATTCCTGGACTAGTGCCGTGGCTGTGACAGCAGGCGCCTTGCGCGTCCCCGCAAACTGGGTCAATACTGTGTGGTTTACTATGCTGCTCTCCAGTGCAGAATGAGGCTGACAGGCAATACAGGCTGTCCATAGCTACATCAGCACGTTACAGTAAGACCTGAAGTGAACGTCACTGGAAATGCAGTTTAGATAAGTGTAATTTCCTTTCTTCTAAATGCTATGAAATCATTCAAAATCATCTCTGACTTCATCATTTATTCTATTATCACTGTGTCGTCCTAATCAAATATAAATGAAACCCCCAAATTACAGAGGCAGAAAATCAAAGCCTCTGTTCTAGTCAGCAGGTGCACGCACTGGGTAGTTACCTCAGTGTCTTGGCGGGATGGCTGAGCCTGGGGCAGAATCACAAAGTTCGATGTCCCAGAAAAGGTCAAGTCCTCCCACTACACTACTGACTTGAACAGTTGATAACAGTCCCCAAACACATCAGGCACCCCCTAACGACACCCCTAGTCTCCGACCTTATCATCTGTCTGTCTCCTACCAGAAAGCTAGCACCGAAGGTGAAGGTCTCCAGAAGGTCAGCACAGGTCTGTCTCCACAGCCCCCCACTGGAAGGATCTCACCAGGATGGGCTGGACCATCAACCAGGTCCAGGCCCTGCTTTGCATATACTCAATTCCAGGCAATGTGCCCTATGTGGTATCAGGCTGAGTCTTTGAAGCTATTTCTAACAAGTAGCTGGGAGATTTATATTCCTAACTAAATCAAAGTGACAATATTAATGAAAAAGAATGCAAAAATGATAAAATTAAAAATGAACCTCAAAGCTGGGCGGTGGTGGCATATGCCTTTAATCTCAGCGGGGGAGGGGGCCAGCCTGGTCTACAGAGTAAGTTCCAAACCAGCCAAGGCTAAACAGAAAAATCCTGTCTCAAAGACAAACAAAAAACCACCCTAGTCCTGAGTGCTGGGATTGTACATACTTATTCCCTGCTTCAGAGCTTGTAATTCTTTCCTTTAATTGTACTGTATCTATCTGCTACAACTCTGCTAAATAATGTTTTCAGAGGTGGGTGTGCCATACCTATCTGTCATTCTACCTCTTTTAGACTAAAGTAGAATCGCTATGAGTTCATGGCCACCACGGCTCTGCAGTAAATAACCAAGCTAGCCAAGGCTGCAGAGTAAGACGCTGCCTCAAACAAAACAGCCCAAGTGGGAATGGTAAGGCTCACCTGTAATTCTAGCACTGGGTAGAGAGCGAGGATCAAAAGTGCAAGGTCATCCTTGGCTACATAGCAAGTCTGAGGTCAATCTGGGGCCAGGAATGGGGGTGCACACATTTAATTCTAGCACTCAAGAAGTAGAGGAGGTGGATCTCTGTGAGTTCAAGGCCAGACTCCTCCACATAGCAAGTTTCAGGCCAACCAGGGCTACATAGTGAAAGACTGTCTCAAAAAGCAAACAATAAAAAAAAAAACAAATCAAGGAAGTGGACAGGAAGAGCATCAAGGCTGACAGGCATGGGGTCGGTGGGTGGGACCCACCAAAAGACGAGCCAGGAAATGGCTCCCCACACAAGGCAGGAGGAGAGCAGCAGCTTCGCTAAGGCACCAGCTTGTCCCCCACTCAGGCAGAGGCCAAGAAGCACCTCCTAGGTCCCCAAAGGGAAGAACACAGGGCACCATAGTGGCTCTAATCAGTCCAGGGGAGGCAGGGGGAACAGTAAGTTCAGGAATGAGTCTCATCTGGCATAGCAGGGTAGAATTGGAGTGACAAGTCATTTTAGACAAGACTTAAAAAAAAAATCTACATGCTCCTCCAGTCATTAAATGGAGACCTAGAAGAGAGCCATAGTTACGTTAGCATGCCCTCCTACATGAATAAGCTGACCCTGAAGAGCATAAAAGGCCGGATAATATGGGTAAGACCTTTCAAGTCAAGAGAAAAGAACACCAAGAGCAGAGAGCTCACTACTTCACATTAACTGAGGTCCAGCAGAACATACTATTAGCCACGGAGGAATCACCACACAGACGACTCCCCCACCTACCCACAGCCCCAGGTGCTGTTCCTTCTGGCCTGAAGAGGTTTGTGCAGTCAACTACTGGAATCTGAGCAAACCAATGAACTCTCCCTGATTCCCCCCACAGGTCCTGAGGGCACCTGGCGGGCTGAGGGTACAAACAGCACCTCTCTCCCTCCTGTGGAGAGAGGACTAAGAATACCAGGCAAAGCAAACAGCCTGACAAGCAGACACCAGATAACACTGATCAGCCAAGTACTCTGCACCTCTGTGGCTCCAAGAGAAATGGGACATTATTTAACATATCTATAATGAAATGGGCAGTCACGACAAAAAATTACCCATTTCCAACAAAACATTCAGAATGACAGTCCTTACATGCTTTGTGTGAACTTATCACATGTGTCCACAGCCAGATGACCCATATGAAAGGCTGACGGTGACAAGTAGCCCAACCACATTTGCCTCTAAGACTGCTGTCTCATTCCCAGAACCTTCCCAAATACTTCCCCTGAGTTTCAGGGTGTGTGGGGGCTGTCTGTGGGCGGTCACATGCTGGCTCACTATGAAGAACTGACTACAGAGATCAGTGTGTAGCTAGCCTCTGGCTCTCAGCAATCTTCCAGCAGCAGCCTCCCAGATACTCAGATTACAGGCAGTCGCCACCATTCCTGATTTTTTTTTTTTATTATATATCATTTTTTTTCCTTCTTTATTTTGTATTTATCAAAAAAAACACATAAAAAGAATTTAAAATGTGGAAGAGTTAACAATAACTATACAGAGGATAAGAATGATAAGCATGGCTTATCAAGGGTGGAAATACAAATAAGATTGCTACACATATATTTTCTTTGTGTTCAGCTTTCACTCTGCACCATTCCTGATTTAATGCCAAGATTTCAACAAGTGTTTAAAGAAAATCAAGATTTAAAAAAAAAAAAAAAAAATAACTAATGGGACTAGAGAGATGGCTCAAAGGTTAAAAGCATTGACTGTTCTTTCAGAGGTCCTGAATTCCCAGCAGCCACATGGTGGCTCACAACTATCTATAATGAGATCCAATCACACTCTTCTGGTGTGCAGGAAGAGCACTGTATACATAGTAAATAAGTAAATATTAAAAACAACAACAACTGGGGGCTGGAAAGATGGCTCAGCAGTTAAGAGCACTGACTGTTCTTCTGGAGGACCTGAGTTTGATTCCCAGCATCCATATGGCAGCTAACAACTGTCTGTAATTCTAAGAGCTGACACCCTTACACAGTTATACATGCAGGCAAAACACCAATTCACATAAAATTAAAAATGAATATTAAAAAAAACAACAACAAACAAACTAATGGGTAAAGAAATCATGAAAAAACTCCAGGAGTTCTGAGTTTTTTGGCCCCTCTTCTGGCCACCATGGGTACCTGAACTCACAGGCACATACTTACATTCATATACTCATAAATACACATAACTGAAAAAAATAAATCTTAAAAAAAACTCACGACTTGCAATCTATCACTTAGAGGGCAGACTAACAGTCAGCACAAAGGGTTCAGTCTGGGGACTGCGTTTATCCTGGCTGCTCTCTATCTCATCCCTCAGTGAATTTCCCTCACTCCCTCCCAAGGCCCCGTGCTCAACTCTACTCACTCACTGGCATACCTCTTTCCAAATCCTATTCTTTGGCAGTCACTGGACTGTCACTAGGGCCCTCCTTCCTCGTCCAGTCCCCCATCACACAAGCTGGCTCACTGCAGACCTGGATCAGATGTCCCTCACGTGGGAAGCAAGCTTTCCTCTTTCTTGCTCCTCCCTAGAGAGGCTGCCCTGCATGGTAGTCTCTGCTCATGACAACAGTGGTACCTCAGCCTCCTGTCTCCTTGTCAGCCACTGGCCTCACTTTGATGCTGGCTCAAAATATTACCCCTAGGGGCTGGCTCCAAAACAGATCATGGGTGAGAAACAGTCAAAGTAACACAGGTGAGAAAACACAGCAGCTTCTCTAGAACCATCTGAGGACTCAGTATTTTAGTAACTCAGTCCTAAGTGATACTATCAGTAATCATTTGGGTGCTGACAGACAAAGACAGCTGCTGAGACCTGAGATCCAAGGACATCCTCAGACCTGATCTGACCTGGTGACTTCGGGACCCTCTCAGGCAAGATTAGATGTACAGGAGGCAAAAGCCTGCAGCTAACATACCACAGGCACCTTCAACCCCTTATCTTCTGGCAAGTAATGGAGAAATGAAAAGCTCTGCGCTCGCGATCTATCTCTCTCTCTCTCTCTCTCTCTCTCCCTCTCTCCCTCCCTCCCTCTCTCTCTCTCTCTCCAGGGCTTCTCTATGGAACAGTTCTAACTGTCCTAGAACACTCTCTATAGACCAGACTAGCCTCAAACTCACAGAGATCCACCTGCCTCTGCCTCCCGAGTGCTAGGATTAAAAATGTGGGCTACGGACACAGCCTCTGGAGAGCCCCAGCAGAAGAAAACCTTCATTCAGCAAATGATAAAGGCAGAAGCAGAAATCCACAGCTAAGTACCATGTCAGGCTTCCAGTCCAGCTGAAGAGAGAGGAGAGAGTTTATGAGCAAAGAGATCAGGATCATAAAGAGGAGACCCACGGTGAGGACTGACTCAAGCTATTGGGAGCTCACTGACTCTGAAAAACGGCATGGGCAATTTGTGGAGCCTCTTGCAATAGGACCAGAGATTATTCCTGGTGCATGAAGTGGCTTCTTGGAGCTCATTCTCTACAGTGGAACACTCAGCCTTGATGCTGAGGGGAGGGATGTGGACCTACGGCAACTGGCTAAGCCAGACTGAAGTGACCCACCCTGGGAGTCCTTGCCCTTCCTAGGGAATGGATGGGGGAGGGAGTGGGGGAGGCTGAGTGAGGACAAGGAGGAGGGGGAGCAGTGGAGGGCATGAGAAAAACTTTTTAAATTAAAAAATTAGGATTGAATGGGCGGGAGGGAGTGTGAGTTAGTACTGCCCAGCTGAAAATTAGGATTGAATGGGGGGGGGTGAGTTAGCACTGTCCAGCTGAAAAGCTCTTTTCATGGTTGCAGGGTTAGAGTCAAAAGGACAACAGGTGAGCCAGCTGGAGAATGTAGAATGCTCTGTGAAGACACTAGATATATACCCAGCACACACCCAGAGCCTGGGCACAGAACACAAAAACAGGAAAACATGTACCACACAAAAGCTTGTACAGACATTCTTTGAAACTTAACTCAAACATCCCAAAACTTAGATAACGGAGATGCCTCATCACCATAGGCCACCATTCCACATCAGGAAACAACCATGGCCACATGCAAACCGTAGGTGGATCCAAGAGGCATACTGAGGAAAAAAGTCAGATATATATAGGACACATTTGTGTGGAAATTGAAGAATTAATGTACAAGAACAGAAAACAGCATATGGCTAGTGAAAAGGTGGCAGGGCTGGAGAGATGGCTCAGAGGTTAAGAGCACTAGCCATTCTTCCAGAGGTTCCGAGTTCAATTCCAGGCACCCACATGGTGGCTCACAGCCATCTATGATGAGATCTGGTACCCTCTTCTGTATATATAATAAACAAACAAATAAATCTTTTTTTTTTAAACTTTATTTATTTATGTATTTGCCTTGGTGTTTGCCTGGAACTGGAACTACAGACAGTTGTTAGCTGCCATGTGGGTGCTGGGAATCAAACCCGGGTCCTCTGGAAGAGCAGACAGTGCTCTTAACTGCTGAGCCATCTCTCCAGCCCCCCAAATAAATCTTTAAAAAAAAAAAAATTCAATATGTCCCACTGAAAAGGCGGACCATAGACAATGGACGGAGGAATGTGTGGAGCACAGAGCATACCACAAGCTGTTCTTAGTGTAGAATGAGTAAGGAATACATAATAACTATACTTTTCTCGGTTTTTTTTTTTAACTTGTTTCTTGTGGAGCGCTGGGGAAGGAAAGTAGCTCTCCTTGCACTGTGAATGAGCATGAGAACCTTTCAACAATGGGAAGGCAGGACTTCAGAACAAACAGAGCAGAGCAGAGGCAGTGGGATTGTGCTGGTAATGTAAATATTTGTCCTGCCTATGGGTTTAATAAAAGCTGATTGGCCAAAGACAAACAGGAAGTGTGGGCGGGGCTACCAGGCTAAGAAAACTCAGGAACATCTCAGAGCAGACACAGATGCCCGAGAGCCCTCAGAGAGAGAGAGCCACCACAGACAAGGAGAAGTCAGCAGACACAGAGGAAAGAAGCTGAAATGCTGCTATGAGAAAAGGTACTGAGCCACACCCCTGAACAAGATGGTTTAGATTGAGAGCAAGCACTAGCAAATCATATGCCTGAGCCTTAGGTCAATCAGTGTAAAAATAATATAAGCCTGTGTGTGATAATGAGGCAAAGTGAGGCTGAGGCTGCGAGTGGGTCTGAACCTCTTTGGTCTAGGCCCAGAAAGTTTGGGTCAGAACAATTTACAACAGGAGAACATCTGGAACACCGAATGTTTTGGGAGTCCTAGAAGCAATGGCCTGTGACAGGCGTTATGGTGAACCTTTAATCCGGCACTTGGAAAGCAGAGGCAGGTAGATCTCTGTGAGTTCAGACCAGCCCACATAGAGCTCCAGAGTGGCTGGGGAAGAATGGATAGTTACAGAACACTGAGGGAAAAGGTGGTGGGGCACATGAGGGCCAAGCGACGTACCTCCATTTCTGATGGCCACAATCCCCTGGTGGAAGTCCTCAAAGCTGATCACGCCAAGCCCACTCGGGTCCAGGTACTGAGTTAAGTCCTTCACCTGCAGTGGGCAAACGAGAATGTATCATTACTCACAGCCTCACGGCTGGCACAGACACCAGCACCAACCCTTTACATCTACAAAGCAGCAGCTCATTCCCACAGCTAAGAGCTCAAGAAGCACTGATACTTCCTAGCAAGGAAGCAGAGGCAGTCACTGAAAGGCTCCAGCCACAGGGGACAGAGTCCTCCTGGAGGGATCTGCCAGCAGCCCTGAGTGTTCCTAACCTCGGGAATAACATCCTGGTTCTCAGATAGAGGACAACTGAGCTCCCCTGGTAGGAAAATCAGAAGTTTGGAGTTTTGGAGAGTGTTCTAGCATGTTCTTACTGAAATGAGCTTCCTGAGCAGCGGCAGACAGACCCCTGACATCACTCTCTCAAAAGGCAGAAAGATAGCCTGCACATGCATGCTATAATAAACACAGCTTTTTTTGAAAGAAGGTGTAAGTCAAGGATAAGTGAAATCTCATCAAAATGTAAAACTTTGGCAAGCAGGATGAGTTAGCTGATAGCACTTCAGAGGTAAGAGTAGAGGGCTATCTAAAATCAGGGCCAGCCTGGGCTACACACGGAGTTGGGCTACGGAGAAGACCCGACTCAAAGAACTGTGAAAAAAACAAAAACAAACTAAAAAAATCTGCTTGCTTCAAATACAATATTAATAAAATCAAAAGACATGGCAAAGACTAGCTGAGAATATTTGAAAATCATGTATAAAGAACTTGAATCTAGAATATACAAATAAATCCTGACAGGAAAAAAGAAAACACGATGAGATCTCTACAAACAGACGCAGAAAGATGAGTCCGTTGGTAGAGGGCTAGATGCAAGCCTGAGGACAGAGTTCCACCCCACACCGGTACCCGCACACAGCCAGGAGCGGTACACACCTGAGACCCCAGTGCTGGGGAAGCAGAGACAGAAGGAAGCCAGGAGACGGCTCCACAGGCATATGCTAAGCAGGCAGGGGGACATGAAAAGCTGGACATAACTGAACACAACACCCTGTAACCCAGTGCTGAAGGTGAGCAGAGACAGAATCACGGGGCTTGTTGGTTGCCAGCCTAACTCCTGATTCAGGGACAGACTGCCTCAAGGGAATAGGTGAAGAGTTACAAAGCAGGATATTGGACTCCTCAAGTCCTCCTCTGGCCTCCACATGCATGCATGTGCATACACAACACACACACACACAGTGTATTTGTGAGGGAGTGAGGAAGAGAGGGATTGAGGAAGATAATCTATGACAACCTCTGCCTGGAGACACATGTGTGCATGCAACCACATAAACACATACAGATGCACATACAAACATGCACACACAAAAATAAATAAGCAAACACAAAAATTCAGGTATAGTAAATCATCCTATAGTCCCAGCTCCTGGGAAGCTGAAGTAGGGTAACTACTTAAGTCCAAGAGTTCTAAGTTAGGCTGGACAACACAGTGAAACATACACAGTAAACACACATACAGAAATGGCTGATAAGCACATACAGGAACATTCAATATTAAATGCAAGGAGATGTTGCCCTCTAAAATGAGTGGTGAAGCCAGTCAGCAGGGAGGCATTTGCTGGGATGTGGAGGTGTAAAAACTATCCTATGGCAACAGCTGCACAGATCTTCCTAGAAACCCGTTGCACATATAACAGTGGCAATTCGCTGGTATACAAATCACGTTCCAAAGCTCTTATTTATTATTTATTTATTTATTTGCCTTGGTGTTTGCCTGGAACTGGAACTACAGACAGTTGTTAGCTGCCATGTGGGTGCTGGGAATTGAACCCGGGTCCTCTGGAAGAACAGCTGGTGCTCTTAACCGCTGAGCCATCTCTCCAGCCCCCAAAGCTCTTAAAAATAATAAAAGAACTATAAAGGAATCAAGAGAAAATGACAGATATGCCAGCAAGATGGTTCAGGAGGTAAAAATGCTCATCACAAAGCCTGATGGCCTGAGTTCTGTCTCCACAATACAAAGATAGAACCGACTCCCTCAAGTTATTCTGACCTCGGCACACATGGGCCTACACACACAAACATGGAAACACATGCACAGGCACTATATGTGTATATATATGATATATATAATTTATAAATATTAAATACATATATATTTAAAGATAAATCTTGAAGTGAGGCAAACAAGGTTCAACAGAAGCCCCAGGGAAGAAAATTAAAGCAAAAAACCAGAACACTGAAAGTACTAAAGGAAAACTCCCTAAGACTTAAAAAAAAAAATGCAGCACTTGGAAGGGAGAGACAGGCAGATCCCTATGAGTCTGAGGCCAGCCTCATCTATGCATCGAGTTCCAGGACAGCCAGGGATACAGAGACCCTGTCTCAAAAAACAAAGCAAAAGTCAATTAGGGCTGGAGAGATGCTCAGTAGTTCCAAGGGAGGAGACAATCCAGCTGTGCTCCATGGCTCACAGTGGCCGGTCGCCTTCCGACCTCTGCAGCACCTACAACACATGCACTTAACCACACACACACACACACACACACACACACACACACACACACACACACACACACAATATTAAAAGTTAAAACTAAAAGGCTGGAAAAATGGCACAATCGTAAAGAAAGCTCCCTGCTCCAACGAGCTGAGTTTAGTCCAGCACCGACCCAAGTCAGGTGGATCACAGTCTGCTGTTACTCCAGCTCCACAGGATCTGAGACCATCTGTCCTCTGACAGGTCACCTACCCACATACATGTGGCACAGACACACAAAGACAAATACACGGTCTTTATTTCATTTCATTTTTTATTTTTTTGAGGCAGGGTTTCTCTGTGTAGCCCTGGCTGTCCTGGAACTTGCTTGGTAGATGAGGCTGGCCTAGAACTCTCAGAGATCCTTCTGCCTCTGCCTCCCAAGTACTGGGATTAAAGGTGTGCACCACCACAGCCCAGCCAAATACTTAATCCTAAAAATAAAATCATTTTTAGGGGCTGGAGAGATGGCTCAGAGGTTAAGAGCGTTGACTGTTCTTCCAGAGGTCCTGAGTTCAATTCCCAACAACCACATTGTGGCTCACAACCATCTGTGATGACATCTGGTACCCTCTTCTATATACACAATAAATCTTTAAAAAATAAATAAATTAAATAAAATCATTTTTAAAATTAATTATGCATTAAAAGTACAATACTAGAAACCTAAAAACATCAAAGCCTTCTTCTAAGACTTTTAGTCTGTGAAATTTTTAGTCTTCAAAGGGAAAAAAAATCATTTAAACAGCTACACAAAAATCAAGTGACTTCATGAAGGAGAAAGCTAGATTATCACTAAGCTCTGAGGAAGCGATGTCAAGTAGCAGACATTTGAATTCCACCATTCCAAGTGCTGCTCAAAGCTGGGATCATTTTAGAAGAGAGTTAAGATGATTAAAACTGACTGAAGGTGTTAGACAAGCATGTGTACCCCAGATGGGGTGACCCGCAGGAACAGAAGCCTGTCTCTCATACTTGGGGCTGGAGCCCCAAGATGGAAGTGTGCAGCATGACACACCTGGTGAGAGCTGCTTCTCCACAGGGCAGAGCCGCAAGGGGCTCAAAGGACTCACTCCTCAGCGCCATGGAAGGCATTCAAATGACAGCACAATCCTAAATTTGAATTGTAGCGGCACTATAAATTCAGAATATATTTAAAAAAAAAAAAGAAGAAGAGGGCTGGAGAGATGGCTCAGCGGTTAAGAGCACCGTCTGCTCTTCCAGAGGACCCAGGTTCGATTCCCAGCACCCACATGGCAGCTAACAACTGTCTGTAGTTCCAGTTCCAGGCAAACACCAAGGCAAATAAATAAAGTTAAAAAAAAAAAAAAAAAAAGAAGAAGAAGAAAGTCAGGTGATGCCTGTAGTCACAGCTATTCCAGAGGTAGAGGTCACAGATTCAAGATCTGACTGGATGATGAAATCAGTTCAAGGCCAGCCTTAGCAACTGAGCAACTCACTAAGACTGTGTTTCAAAATAAAAAAGATGAGCTAGTGAAATGGCTCAGCAGACAGAGGTACACACACACACACACACACACACACACACACACACACACACACACACACACACACACACACACACACACACACACACACACACGGTCTGAGAACGAGAGTTCAGTCCTTAGATCCAGAAGACAATTTCCAGGAGTTGTCCTGTAACTCCCACATATCGGCCACAGGACACACAAATAGGTGAAAACACACCCACACACAGATGCATGCATGTGTGGACACGTGAACACACTAAATAGAATTAGCTAATTAAAAAATAGCCTGGGACTGTGGCTTAGTGGTAGAGTACTTGCCCAGCATGTTCAAGGCCCTGAGTTTAATCCCCAGTATCAGAAAAACAAAACAGAGTTAGTTTAAAAAAAAAAAAAAAAACTCAAAAGTAGACCCAACGGTGGAGATGGGAACAGAAGGGCTGAAACCCCAGCACTTGAAGGTCTAGGAGTTCACAGACCAAGTTCAAGACCAGTCTGGGTTATATGACTTTGTTTCAAAATAAGAAAATGTGTGAGGAAGGGCTGCAGCTAACTTCTGCAGCTGCGGCCATGGTTTGGGATTCCTTCAAGGGCAGCAGGTGGCGCTATCCTAACCCTAAGGACACCAGTGACAGCGCCCTAACAGCAATACCTCTAGTCCCTAAAATAGTAGTCCAGAGCTAAGACACAGAACCATACAGTATAGTCAAGCAACAGGAAACAGACAAAAGAAACACCTGTCTGCATCCTAGGGGTGCAAATTCAGCCATGAGATGTTTGACAGAGACAGAAAACCAACTGATTTCAAGACAGACACATGGCACTTTCATGGCTATGGACCCAAACAAGCATAGTTGAAACCCCAGAGAAGGGGGGAGGGGGCTGGCCATGTAAACATCAGAACCTCAGTTTGATCTCCCACACACAGATTTTCTAAAAATGCAGAGCACATCAGCATGCACCTATAATTCCAGCATGAGACTCGGAGACAAGAGGAACCCTGGGTTTTGCTGGCCACCCAGTCTAGCTGAATCAGCAAGCTCTAGGTTCATAGACTGTCTGAAGAAAAATAAAAGCGGAGTGCGATTGAGAAAGACACCCGGAGTCTCCACACAAACACGAACCTAAAAGTGGCTGGAAATTTGAATACTCATTGGCTATCAATGACATGAAGCTGCTGTAAGTTGTTATAGATTTGGCAATATTTTAGAGCATTGGTTTCTACATATACTTACTGATCTATCTGGTGATACTTCAAAATTCAAGAGCTGAGGTTGTGCCTTAATTAGAAGAGTGCTTGCCTAGCATTCTGTAAGTCCTAGGTTTCATGCCCAGCCAGGAGTGGTGATGCATACCTTTAATGGCAGCACTTGGGAGGGGGAGGAGGATGATCAGGAGGAATACAACGTCATCCAGGGCTACACAGTTGAGGCTAGTATAAGATATATGAGACCTTGTATCTCAAAATTAAACATATATTATTTGATACTTATATTTACAAATATATTTTATAATCACTATATTAGATATTATTTCTTTAATATTGAATATTAACTTAATATTTAGAATACATTAGATATGTAATAAATAAATACATGATATTAGAGATTAAATTACATAGATGTGGGTTAAGTACAGACACAGCTGAATTTGTGTGACTGGGTTTTGAAGGCAGGAGAGAGGCCACTACCCTCCCCACTTTATATGGGTATGTAGTCTTTCATAAATAAAAGTTTCAGGGGGCTGGAGAGATGGCTCAGAGGTTAAGAGCACTGACTGTTCTTCCAGAGGACCCGGGTTCAATTCCCAGCAACCACATGGTGGCTCACAACCATCTATGATGATATCTGGTACCTTCTTCTGTATACTGTATACATAATAAATAAATAAGTCTTTTTTAAAAAAAAAAGTTTCAAAATGAGGGAGGGGCAATCTGGAGGGTGGAACATTGACTGAGGAGAGATTTACGTTCAGAGTGCAGGAAGGACAACAAAGGAAATCTCGATGGTGGACACTGAGGTGATTTGAATAAAAACACACTCCTCATATAGATGTGGCCTTGTTAGAGGTATGTCACTGGGGGGGGAGACTTTGAGGTTTCGAAAGCCCACGCCAGACTCAGTCAGTATCCCCCCCCCGACAAACACACTGCTCTTTGAGGTTCAGGACAGAACTCTCGGCTCCTTCTCCAGCACCATGTCTGTCTGCATGTCGCCATGTTCCTCACCATGATGACAATGGACTTAACACTGAAACTGTAAGCAAGCCCCCAATTAAATGCTTTCTTTTGTAAGAGTTGCCTTGGTCATAGTTGCCTTGGTCATAGTATCTCCTATAGCAATATAACAGTGACTAATAATAGCATATGAGTTAGGAATGAATAAGTATGCTTTAGCCCTGTGGCTGTGCTGGTCCTGGCTGAGACCGTACCCATCAATTCAAAGCCCAGAGAGTGCCAGAGCCTCCTCTGTTGGGTGGCTGGCACACATGCAAAGCAGTGAGCTACCAGGGCATCTCACAAAAGCCCTGCCCAGGAGAGTAGCAGAAAAACGAGATTCTCCTGCTAGCAACCAGGGCAAGAAGAGAACACTGTGCAGGCCGCTGGGGAGGTGCGGCCAAGCCTGGGACAGGATGATGACACCATAGAGAGCCTGTGCTCCTCTTCACCCACTCCTCTTCAGGGCAGTATCTAGAGGACCTTAGGTGAGCCAAACAAGAACAGGAATGTCAGCCACACCTTTAATCCTAGTACTTGGGAGGCAAAACTCTCTGAGTTCGAGGCCAGCTACTCTACCAAGCAAGTTCCAGGACAGCCAGGGCTATACAAAGAAACTGTGTCTCCAACAACAAAAACAAGAAAGAACAGGACCGTCTAGTCACTAGACAGAAGCTGAGGGAAGAAGAGCATGAAAGGGCTCCCTGCCCCATGGGACACAAGATAAAGGAACAGGACAAAGCCAGGTCAGAGCGCACAGCCAATGGCAGTGCTCCCAGGGTAACAGTGCCAATGAGTGCAGAGGGAAGGGCGCCCACCGGGGGACAGCAGCGGGACTCTTCACAGGGCGGGCATGTGGAAAAGAGGAAAAAGAAGGCAGATGGTAGCAGACACACAACACAGCCACCTCCTCTGGGGACTCCAACAGAACATCAGAGAGTGTTCAACAGTTCATCACATGCCCCAGACCCAAAAGGCCGGACACTATCTCAAGAATGGGCACCAGAGAAGAGACTCTGAAGAAATCAGGCCATCATGCTGAGCCACAATGCTGTCACATGCAATTTCAAATCAGACTGGAAATGACCAGCCCCAACAGCGCAAGGCTCTTAAGCCAGAGACCAAGTCTCCTCCACTATGGTACCCTGGGACTCGGCATGCCAGTGTTGATACTGGGCTTGATGGTCTATTTACCAGCTGATTAAAGCCATCTCTCCAGCCCCCAAAGCTGATTTCTTAAATGCAAATAAACAGAGGTCAAATGCCTCCTTTTTTACTTCACAGAAGCCCTGACTTCTAAGCACAAAAGCCTGGAGAAGCCTGCTGTTTCTTGAAAGGCTATCCAATCCAAAACCACTGTGACCACCCTGCCCTTGAGAAGTCCAGGAATATCAACAGCAAAAGTATCAGAACACCAAGTACACCAGTGTTCACTCTGAAACCCTAACCAAACACTTAAGCAAATCATTAACCAGCAGCAAGCAGGTCCCTTTATATATTATTATGCTAGAATGCCCAAGAAGGAACGGAGTATACTTTCTTATGGCTTTTGGATGTCTTACTTCATTATTTATCTACTACTTTTTTTTTTAAAAAACTTTATTTAGTTATTTATTTGCCTTGGTGTTTGCCTGGAACTGGAACTACAGACAGTTGTTAGCTGCCATGTGGGTGCTGGGAATCAAACCCGGGTCCTCTGGAAGAGCAGAGAGTGCTTGTAACCGCTGAGCCATCTCTCCAGCCCCTATCTACTACTTTTTAAAAAATTTTTATTTATTTGCCACAGAGTCACTCTCCTATGTAGACCAGGCTGGCTGCAAATGTGCAGAGATCCTACCTGTGCATGTTCACTACTGGGATTGGAGAAATGCAGAGGGAGAAGATGGACACAGGTTCAGGACAGCCAGGGATACAGAAAGATAATGTGTCACAGAAAGAAAGAAAAAAGGGCACTCCCATACTGAGCACTGAAAAGTACACATTTAAAAAAGATATAATCTTACTATGTAGGAGCCTGTAACTCACAATAGACCAGGCAGGTCTCAACTCAGAGAAAGAAATCTTCCTGCCTCTGTATATGAGTACTAGAATTAAAGGAAAGTGCAACCACACCATCCCATCTTAAAAACAAAACAGGGCTGGAGAGATGGCTCAGAGGTTAAGACTACTCTTCCAGAGGTCCGGAGATCAATTCTCAGCAACCACATGGTGGCTCACAGCCATCTGTAATGAGATCTGGCACCTTCCTTTGGCATACAGGGACATATGCCCACTGTATACATAATAAACTCAAACAAATAAAAAACCCAGGAGACTGAGGCTAGCCTGGGCTACATGGAGAGATCTAAACTCCAAAATCAAAACACTTTTAACCTTAAAAGTATTGTATTCAGCCAGGCAATGGGGGTGCACTCCTTTAATCCTAGCACTCTGGAGGCAGAGGCAGGCAAATCTAGCATGTGAGTTTGAGGCTAGCCTGGTCTACATTGTAAGCCCCCAGACAGTCAGGGCTAAACAGAAAAACTCTGTCTCAAAAACAAACAAACAAACAAACAAACAAACAAAAAGCATTGTATTCAACCACCCAGATAGTCCAGTGGGTAAAGGCATTTATTGCCTGAACATCCATAATGGAAAGAAAACCGCTTCTAAAAATGTCCTCTAACCTCTACACCTGTGCCACGAGAGACAGACAGACACACAGAGAATATGAAACATTTTTAACTTTATTTTCTTCATAATCTTGACAGCAGATACTCTTTCATGGACCTGAGGATGTCAAGAATGGTCTAATTTATTCAAACCCAGTGTAACCTATCTGGTAGGCATCTTAGAAAAGTATAAGACTGAGACATTAACACACACTAGCCCTTCCCACAAAACCCAGCACAGCTGGAAAATCAGCCAAGAAACATAAGCCAGAGAAAAAAACTAAAGTATTAAAGAATAAAACTTGAGAGCTGGAGAGATGGCTCAGCAATTATGAGCACTGGCTGCTCTTCCGGAGAACACAAGTTCACTTCCCAGCACCCACATGGCAGCTTACAACTGTCTGTAACTCCAGGTCCAAGGGATCTGACACCTTCACACCAATGCACATAAAAATTTTAAAAAATAAATAAATAAAACTTGAGGCTGCCCCGCCTTTGGGGCATGGGTGACAGAGCCAGCCAGGCCGACCATGCCAGGCAAGTGCCACGTAGATGAGCAAACACATGACAGAGAGATGAGAAGTATAAAAATGATGTGTCAGCAGAGTGCTATACAGCAGCCTGGTATATGCCAACACAGACTTAGCCACCTGGCCACAAATCGCCCTGGTTTTGGGCAACTACAAAGGCCCAAGATGAAAAAAGGTTCATTTTGTGCATTGGACCTTTTCAAAGGTCCACCTCCACAGCCACCAGAGACCATGTTGTTTGTTATCTGTGGTCCATGCTGTTTCCCAGTTCACAAGGAAGCCTAAGTTCCTTGTGGGTGATGCCCTCAAGCTTTGCTGCCTCAGGGATCCTTCTGGATGTGAGTGACGTGTAGTCACCAGAGGCCATGTTGAGGTCCATGGTCCGTGCAGCCACTGAGGTTCATGAGTGAATTGGAGGTCCTGATGCAACCAGGGGCTGTGTTAATGTCTGTGGCCAGTATTACCATAGACGTTTGGATGTACGTGATCTGGGCTGCTGATAAAAGCCATGTTGATGTCTGTGAGCCATCCTACACTGGCCCTGTCCATCAGGTGACTGGCCACACCGCCAGGCAGCCAGAACCAGCTGTGGTCTGGGTGCAGGAGAGCTGGTTCCTCCCCTCAACAGCATGACAGGGAGTTGGCTAAAGAGAAAGCTGGTCCCCATGCTGGCCTGGGGGCAGGAGGGCTAGTCTCTCACCAGCAGCTACACAGCTCTCCCCAGTTGATGGCCTCCAGGGAGAGTTGGGGAAAGATGCACCTTCCCTTGAGGAACTTTTTTTTCTCATTTTTTTTGGGGGAGGAGGGTTTTAAGTGGGGAGAGCAGACTGTAGTGCATGATGTGAGATTCCCAGATAATCAGTTTAAAAAAAAGGAAAAAATAAAATAAAACTAGCAGCCCACCAGTCAGACTCTGTAGAAGAGGAGGCTACTCTAATACATACAAAATGCTACTGGCTCCTAACAGGAAAACAACAGACCTTACAGCATTTCTACTACAGAGGCTAAAACACAGCTCACTAACCTGAGAATGAAGGCCCAGAGCAAGTGCACTCACCATGGTTCTGTGAGTGCTCAGCTCTCTCCATGTTTGAATTTTATTTTCACGAGTGAATCAAAATCTTCAACAAGATGTATTTTATCAGAAGCTGAGGACCCTTTTGTTGTAGTTGTTTTTTCTACAAGGGTTAGGTGTGTAGCTTTGGAGCCTGTCCTGGAATTTGCTCAGCAGACCAGGCTGGCCTTAAACTCAGAGAACCTCCTGCCTCTGCTTCAGTAAGCAGTGTCTGCCTAGCATGCACAGACCTGGGTTAGTTCCCCAGGACTCTAGGAAACCATGTATGGTGATGCAGGCCTCCGCACTGGGAGGAAACAGATGAGGAAGTTCAAGGCCATCCTCAACTACAAATACAGGCTCAACCGTGTACACACACACAAACACATGCACATGTGCACTCTCGCCCAGGCATGCACACACACAAAGCCTGCAGCCAGTGCCATCTTGTTGTACCCATTCCTCCTTCTAACAAGCTGCCAAAGCAGCTAAGCATGCACACAGCAGACTGTTCTGCTGTTCATCAGGTGACATCAAAAGCACTCTGATATCCAAGGGCCGGAAGGGACTAGCATATCTAAATCCTTCTGAGCACATCAAATCTCAACCCTGTTGATTACTTCAAGGTCTCTACTCCCCTGGTGTAATACATTGATTGACATTTAGTCTGCAGGGTAAAACTCAATTCCAAAGTAACACTTTTTGTTGAGTTCAGACAAGCTGCAGAAAGAGGCACGTGGACCAGTCCAGCTTCCCTCCTTGGGAGCTGCTCCTACTTGAAGGGGCCTCCAACTAACGATGAGCTCAGCTGGTTCTCCGTTTTATGACAGGGTTCTGCCAACCCTCACCAGCTACTAACCAACCTACCAGCACTTCTCTCCAGCACTCTACCACCAAGAGGCTGACAGGATGGGCACAAGGTGCAAAAATGTTACCGCTTATGCTTTGAGAAACAGTGTCCCTCACAGACTGAGATGTTTGTTGGTGGTGTTTGGATAGACCTTAGGAGGTGTTATCTTGCTGCAGAATGTCTGTCATGAGACAGACTTTGCTGTGCTGTGAGGGTTCTGCCCTCGGACCCCCTGGAGCCGTAAGCCCACATGAATGCAGCCTTCTCTGAGGTGCTCTGGTCATGGTGCTTCATCACAGCAACAGAAGAGGAATTAATACATCTAGAAAACATTAGAGGGAGAAGGAGCAAAGACAGATTGACAGACTTACTTCCCATGAGTTTGGAGCCATGGGGAATACACTTAAGCCTTTCAGACTTGCTTGGTATTCTGAGATGTCATCATACTACACAGCCCAAGCTGCTCCGGAACTCCGCGTACACCTTGTCAGCCTTCATGTGACAGGGTTTAGAGGTATGCTTAGTACTCTTCAAGAAGCATTTGTTTCTTGGCTGAACAGAGTGACATATGTCCGTCATCCTGGTACTAAGGAGGCGAAGGTAGTGTCTTAGTTAGGTTTCTACAGCTGTGAGAAACACCATGACCAAAATCAACTTGGTTTGAAAAGATCAATTTCATGTTAGAGTTGGAGCCTATGCAGGGAAGTCAGAGCAGGAGGTGAAGAAGGGGGCCTGAAGAGGTTCTCACTAGCTGACTCTCCATGGCTTGCTGTCTGCCTCCCTATAGCACCCAGGCAACTATGCTACAGACCTGCCTACAGACCAATCTGATGGAGGCATTTTCTCAGCTCAGAGCTCCTCTTCCCAAATGACTCCAGCTTGTGTCAAGTTGACAGAACACTAGCCAGCACACAAAAATTCCTTCAAGTTCCAAGACTAGAGAGTAGGGCTACGCTAGAGTAGTACACAGTTTCTGAGGTCAAGGCCAGCCTGGTCTACATAGTTGAGTTCCAGGACAGCCAGGACTACATTGGGAAACCCTGTCTCAAAAAAGAAAGAGAGGGACTGTCTTAAACCAACATACAAAAAGATAGAAGAAAGCCTTAAGAGATTTCTCCAGGCAGTTAGAAACACTTAAAAAACTTGCGTAGATGGAGACAGACAGTGGTAGTTCACACCTATAATCCCAGCGCTCAGGAGGCAGAGGCAGGTGGATCTCTTGAGTTCAAAGCCAGCCTGGTCTACAGAGTGAGTTCCAGGACAGCCAGGGCTACACAGAGAAACCCTGTCTCAAAAAACCCAAACCAAATCAACCCAAAACAAACAAAACTCTTGACTAGGCACCAGCCTGGTAGCTCAGCAGGTGAAGGCTCTTGACTCCAAACAAGACAACCACAGGTCAGTCCCGGAGCCCCACGCAGTGGAAGGAGGAAGAGCCTGGAAATTATTCTCTGATTACAAGCACATGTGCTCATGCACAATAAGTAAAATGAATTGTAATACAAAGGTGACAGGCTCTGTAAACACAAAACAAGACAACTAACCATGCTGGTTACAAGGTGCTACCAGGGAAAAATGACATCATTAGAGCAAATCTGACATCTATTTTCATGGCAATGTACGTTTATTCTCAAACTTAAACGTGAAAGTAAGAAGGGTAGGTTAAATACCGGAAGGTTTCCAACACTGAGCATGCTCACTTGCAGCTCAGCTTTTCTCAGTACAAAAATAGCCCTCTGGATCACCAGGCAGGGATACACCACGGTGACTGCCTGCGGATGAACCGAGCAGGCTATGTGAGGACAAGACACTGTCATACATGGAAAAAGGCCACTCCAAGGGCCTGGAAAGAAGCTAATCATATTGGAGAACCCATCTACACCCAGGTGCTGACAGGTCCCCAGCTGTCCGAGTCCTTCAGCAGAACTAAACTACAAAGCCTGTAAACTACAAAGTGCCTGCCCTAAAATAGCAAATGGGGTTTCTCTTACCAACAGGAGCTGAGATGCAACTAAAGGCCTCCTCTAGCACCTCCTTTAAATCTTCAGTTTTTAAAATTACATCTTGTGTGTGCACACGCATGCCACCATACCATGTGAAAGTCAGAGACTTAAAGGAATTGCTTATCCCTTTCCACCATCTGGGTCCTGGAGATCAAATCAAGCTCAGTTTGTCAGTGCCTTCACCCACCCTGCCACCCTTTCGCTCTGCCTCCAAGGGATCCATGCCGGCCCCCCTTCCCCCCCTTTAATGATAACTTCATGCATGCACACAGCATTACACAGACACATGGGCAGATAGCAGACAGACAGAGAGATTAATAAAGATATAGAGATATATCTTTTAGGAGGTAGAGAGATGGCTTTGTTAAAAGTACCTACTGCTTTTCCAAAGAATCTGAGATCAATTCCCAACACTCACATAGCAGTTCCCAACTGTCTGTAACTCCAGTTCTACGGGATCCAATATGTGCGCATAGTGCACATACATACATGCAAGTAAAACTCAGACATAAAATAAAAATAAATTGAAAAAATTAAAAATAGCCAAGCAGTGGTGGCTGCACAACTTTAATCCCAGCACTAGAAGGCAGGGCAGGCAGATTTCTGTGAGTTCAAGGACAGCCTGGTCTACAGAAAGAGTTCCAAGACATCTAGGATTATACAGAGAAAACCTGTCTTGAAAACATCAAAACCAACCAAACAAACAAAAACAGCTGCTCTTCCTGAATTCAATTCCCAGAACTAATAATAGCATTCACACGGCAGTTTACAACCATCTATAACTCCAGGGGCTCAGCACCCTCTTCTGGCCTTCCCACATACCAGCTACACACCTGATACAGTCATGCAGGTGAAGTAATAATAATAATAATAATAATAATAATAATTCTTGTTAAAAGGAAAAAAGAGTCACCAAGGCCAGAAAAAGAGGCACATGGCTGTAATCTTAGCACTCTAAAGGATCAGAAGCACAGGATACATGTATGAGTCCAGCCTGGGCTACAAGAGATCCTCTCTCAAACAAAATACACAACAGGAATGAGGCACCATGTAGCTTGTTAATTCCTCACAGTCAATGGCCACTTCATAAACAGTTTTTCATTCCAAGAACAGAACATAATCTTAGCACAACTGACTTAAAATTCAGCATAAAGACAGCACCACCTGCTAAATCAAAAACAGAGACCTAATCCATCAAAGTCTATAGTTTTGGGAAAGTCTCTAAATGTACTAACCTTGCTTTCGGCTTCTATAAGTCCACTTCTGGCTAACTGCTCTTGTTCACTGAAGTATGTCAACCCAGAATGATTTTTGTGCTTAAAAGCTCACCCTGAGTGGGCCGGGGAGATGGCTCAGAGGTTAAGAGCACTGACTGTTCTTCCAGAGGTCCTAAGTTCAATTCCCAGCATCCACAATCATCTATGATGACATCTGGTACCCTTTTCTGTAAACCGTATACATAATAAATAAATATTTTTTTAAAAAAACTCACCCTGAGAAATGTTAGGGACTACAATGGGATCCCAAATATCCAATGTGATCACTGGGCGGCTAATAAAGACTTTGTATTAGCTTATGTCTGAGCAGTCTTCTCTGGTGGATACACCATACCAGAAAACCTCAGCCTTTCTCCTTAGACTCCAGTATGAAGTAGATCAACCCACTTGAAGGAGGATGGTGTTAACTCAGTAAACAGCAGAAGGAGAATACAGGGTCAGGGTGTGGGCGGAGAAAGGGAAACAATCCTCAGAGGTGAAGGCACTCTCTGGGGAAAGCCCAACAAAGAAAGATCATGACCACTCTCTTGTGTCACAAGGCCACCCAAAGGAACAGCAGGAGAAATCTGAGCCCAGAGGCAACTCATTGCCATAATCAGAGTTTTTAGGGTAAAAGTTCCAGCTGGGTGAACCACAACCAGTCAGTCCTCCTGTCCCAGTTAAAGAGACTAGAAATGGTGAAAAGTAAAGATTTATTTACTATGGACACAGCAGGAAGGGAAACAAGTCACTTAAACAGAGGCCAAGAGGTCCGAATAGCACAGCAGCCAGTCAAATCCCCATGTCTTTTCTGCCCATCATTGTCTTAGCTCAGATCCTTCAAAGTGATCTGGACCTGATAAACTGTTAGTCACTAGAGGAGACACTCTGATTACTTCTGCTCTTGGGTCCGTTGAGCTGGTCCTGGGAGACAACAGCCATAACTGGAAGATAAGGGATCTAAGATTCTGTTCTTTGTGAAATCCAAGGTGACTACAAGTTGAGTAATAAAATGACTTGTTTACTGTGCCCTCAAGTTAAAAAGGGATGAATAGGTTACACAGACACTCCTTAAATGATTGGCATGCCTAACATGCAGAAGTGGTCACACAACCTAAAATAGAGTAAAGATAAAATGAAGCCAGAGATTGTCAGGCTTTCTTTGACAAACACAAAATACTTGGTGCAGATCTCGTCTCTGTGTGAGGACAGCCTAGCAAAAACTGTCACCTGAAAAACCCAGTGACGCAGAAAAGAAGTTCTCAAGGCTCCCTGACTATCTTGACCTGCTTCCTCCCACTGAAGAAGCCCTTTCACATGGTACGGTGGCATGTGTGCACACACAAGATGTAATTTTAAAAAACTGAAGATTTAAGGGAGGTGCTAGAGGAGGCCTTTAGTTGCATTTCAGCTCCTGTTGGTAAGAGAAATCCCATTTGCTATTTTAGGGCAAATTCTCAAACAGAACTCACAGTTGAAGAGGCAGCACGGATAGTGCCTGAGTGAGTGTGGAAGCAGCCCAGTACTCAGGGCTGCAGCTCAGAGGCCCAGCACAAACTGTGGTCCTAGACCCAGGGCATGGTGGGATTAATATCTATGAGATGACAGCAATAGAAGCTCAGAGTCCCAGGTACAGGAGTTACTTTATTACTATTACAAGGTGTTTCAAGTAATCTATTTTCACCAACTACCTATACTATACATGGACCTGTAAAATCTGTCACGAGTCTACCAGAGGTAGTATGGAGGGTGATGTGTCCATGCACAGTGAAATCTTAGCGCCCATGCTTAGCTGTGCATATCTAACACTTGTTGACTTAGGTGATAGTAAGTACTAGTTAACAAGGCTAACGAGTTACTGAATCATAAGGAATAAGTCCAGAAAAATGAACCCACGCTAATGTTCCCTGGTTGTAAAGAACAGAAGGAGAGTGCAGGAAAGGCAGCCCAGAGAGGTGAGCACAACCTACAACTAGTGATGCCCTCTCTGTGTGCTGTGCCTCTGGTCCAAACTCAAGATTATAACAGCATCATCAGTGACCTCCCTGGGCTGAGACTGGAGCTCATCTGGCACAGTGTTCACTTAACACGGTAAGATCCTGGGTTTGAGGGGGCTGGAGAGATGGCTCAGCGGTTAAGAGCACCGTCTGCTCTTCCAGAGGACCCGGGTTCAATTCCCAGCACCCACATGGCAGCTAACAACTGTCTGTAGTTCCAGTTCAAGGCAAATAAATAAATGAAGTTTTAAAAAAAAAAAAAAAAGATCCTGGGTTTGAATCCCCAAGTCCCTAGAACTATATAAACAGGGTGTGATTGCCAACACCTATAATCCTAAAGCTTGGGGGACAGAGGCAGAAGGAAGGAAGTGACTTTCAAGGTTATTTCCCACTACATAGTAAGCTGGAGGCCAGCCTGAAAGATAGGGGATCCTTGGACAAGGGGACTAGGAAGAATGAGTTTCATTCCCATCAAGGACAAAAGAATCTATCTACAATATCCCTGGTGAGATACCCCTTGACTTTACCAGAGCCAACAGCAGGAATTTGAGAGCAAAGCAAAGATACCTCTTTCAGTCAGGTAAAATTCTCTTTGGAAATTAGGATGCTGAGCAAATCTAAAAGAATCCCACAGTGATTTCACTGGCCACAGGAAGGAAGGAGAAAGCAAAGGCTCCTTCTTCCAGTCCCAGGTATGCTAGAGCCTGCAGACTGGCTTCTTCTCATGCTTCCAAGGTTGGGAGAAAGCAGTCTCATCCCTAGCATGGGACCTCAAGGTTTTAAGGCAGTCATACTGAAAGAGGCATGTGGGGTACAGTGTGGCACATCTTCAGTCTCAGCAGGTGGGTCTGTCTGTGTGTGCTGATAAGGCCAGCCTTATCTACATAGTGAATTCCAGGACAGTTAGGGCTGCATAAGGAGGCCCTGTCTCTAAATAAACAAAAAATAAAAATAAAGAGAAATACAGACTTGTTATTCCATGTCTATCAGTTTGCCAAGGAAAATAATTGGCAATTTACTAGTAATCCAGTCAGAAGATGCCCGTGACGGGGGCTGGAGAGATGGCTCAGCAGTTAAGATCACCGTCTGCTCTTCCAGAGGACCCGGGTTCAATTCCCAGCACCCACATGGCAGCTAACAACTGTCTGTAGTTCCAGTTCCAGGCAAAACACCAAGGCAAATAAATAAGTAAGTGTTTTGTTTTGTTTTGTTTTTTTAAGAAAAAAAGATGCCCGTGACACACTCTGCCCACACACAGAGGCAAATGCTGCGGAGGAGTCCTCTCGGGTGGAATCATCTCCCCTTCTTTAAAAGCTCTTTAGCAAGGCCTCCTGTAGCCAAAGCTGACCTCAGATAACCTTGGGCTTCTGATCCTACCTCCCATTCCCAAGCGCTGGTGTGCAGGCCTGTGCCACCGTGAGCCCAGCTCAGGCCTTGTTAGCCTTTTTACTTAATAACATTTATGGCTGGCATGGTGACACACACCTTTAGTCTCAGCATGCTGGAGGCAGAGGCAGGTGGAATCTCTGTGAGTTTGGGAACAGCCTGGCCTACAACAGTGAGTTTCAGGACCACCAGGGCTATATAGAGATCTTGTCTCAAAAAAAAAAAAAAGTTAAATATGAGCACAAGAAAAGAAAAGAAAGCAGAGCCTAATCTCTGTAGTAAGCCAGGTTTCCTACAGCACACAGGCCCAGAGCGGAGGAAAGTCTCTAAGGAGCTCCCAGCACCTTCTGCCACTGCCACCACCACTGCTGCAGACCAAGATCATGCTGGGGGACGTGACATTGCCAACTATGACGCCTCCACTCAACCCAGGCGTCTGAGTTCCTGTGGCCAAAGGAGGGGCGAAAGGAGCGAGCCTTACAGAGAAGAGCAAGCGAGGTGGGGTCCGGGGAGACAGTGAGTAGCACAGTGGCAGACAGAAGTGCCGCCCGCCCTAGAGTAACTGTGTGGAGGCAATGTGTGCTCATTACTATTTGGATTTCAGCCGGACTCCTTCTTCCATGCTGCTGAGGGTGTTCCAACCCTTGAACTGTCCATCAATCCCATCTTTGGCTGTGGGCTCTCCTCTAGCTGCAGGACAAGAGCCTGGATACCCCAGGAAGAGGTCCCCTCTCATGCCCAGCTCTCTTGCTAGAATCTGCCTTCAGGCCCCTCGTAGCCCCACTCTCTCGTCACTCAGGCTCTCCAGCTGCAGCACCATGAACTGACCTCCTAGCCACCTGCCCAGTCTACTCCTAACCTTTCCAAGCTGGGCCACCTTGTGAAACCCTAAATCCCATTATCTGTCCTCTACTTAAACTCAAAGGTGGTTTCAGTCACTCAGAACGGCCCCACAGCCTCAGCATGGCGACATCTCCCTCAGGCTTATTGCCTGGCACTGACCACAGAGACCCCAGTCACACAACTACAGCCTCTCCACCACTGGAAGGCTCCTCCTCCCCTCTCACTCTTGCCGTACTTCAGAGTGTAAGCGCAGAAGCTGCCACAATGGTGTGGGGGTGCTGGGGAGGCAGAGACAAGGTCAGGAGTTCACCATCAGACTCAGCTTCACAGAACTAAGAGGTGGCAAGAGCTACACGAGGCCCTTTCTCGCCTCAGAAATATAAAGCAAAGCACCAGCCTCCCTGCATGTAGAAAGGAGCCTTCCTAAGTAGGTCAGATTCCCAGTTATACAACCTCCAAATTACCTCCACCTTCCAGCATTACAGATGACCTGCCCACTGCCTCGGGAAAAGGAACTGGACAGTCCTACTCACCACCCTACATAGGACACTGCCTAATGCCCAACAGACAAAAATACCCAGTGAAGGAAGGAGCAGCATGGATCTGATAAGACCCAGGCCCGTCCATTCCCAAGGCTAGAGACTTAAAATTTTGTTTCCTTAAATTTAACATCCACTTTGTAGATAAGAAAAATGGTTCTTGTATTAATGAGTATAAAAGGACACTATTTCAGAGACACCTGCTGGTATCATAGCTTCATAGAGAGCAGCTCATGCAGAGAAACTGGCCAGGTGGCATAACTCTGCTGCACCCATTCACATCAGGGAAGCAGGTGCAGCAGCCAGCCTCAGGCCGGAAGCTCAAGGCTTAGTTTATTTTGGAGCCACCCAAGAAGCTTGTTCCCAAACAGATGGCATCTTCTCAGGAAGTACAGCCTCAGTAGCTCTGCCTAGGTCCTGCTTAGGGGCTGGCTCATTTCCCTTGTGGTCTTGCTCCTATACTAGTCTGTCAGTATAGATCTCAGAAAGAGAGTTTGCTTAGCCCCAGACAAGTGTCCTCCTTGAGAGCATCCCTGATTGTCTGGAGCCTCTGTTCTTTAAGATGTGATATCTTGTGCCATTATTTGTTTGTTTTGTTTTATTTTGTTTTGTTTTGTTTTTCAAGGCAGTGTTTCTTTGGTAGCCTTGCCTGTCCTGAAACTTACAGAGATCCACCTGCCTCTGCCTCTCAGGTGCTGGGATTAAAGGCCTGCACCACCAACGCTAGCTGGACCTGTGTTTTTCTTGATGGACTCAACTTTACACACCCATGTTCTTTACTCTGAGGACCATCTGCCCATTCCTCTTCATCTTCCAGAATGATGGGGTTCTCTGGAGTTTCCCAGTGGACTTTTCAGGAGGTTGTTAAGTTTCCTTATTCAAGTACTTCTGAGCACATTCTTTCTCTACATGCCATCCACCCCTGTCCCAATGGTTACAGGAAGGTGTGTATTTTTCCCACTGGACCCCATTAGTTAGACACTGGAGGCGGAAAAGCAGACTCCAGATCCTTTCCAGTCTCAGGACAGTGCTGGGATCTATTTTCATTTTAAATGTGTATTCATGTGAATCTTTCTCATCTTACCATTTCACACACAGGTCTTGTAATCCAGATGATCCCATTTGGCCTTCACTGACTTTGGTTTTTACAGGCAGGAGTCTTACTATATAGCCCCCACTGGACTTGGGCAATTTTTAAAAATGATTTATTTATTTTTATTTTATGTGCATTGGTGGTTTGCTTGCATATATGTCTGTGTGAAGGTCTTAGATCCTCTAGAAGTGAAGTGAGAGATAGTTGTGAGCTGTCATGTGGGTGCTGGAATTGAACCTGGGTCCTCTGAAAGAACAGTCAATGTTCTTAACCACTGAGCCGTCTCTCCAGCCCAGGGACTTGGGCACTTTTTACAAATTATTTTAAATTATGTGTATGTCTGTGTATGGGTCAGTGGCCATAGAAGCCAGCAAAGGGCATCAGATCCGCTGGACCCTGAGTTACAGGTGGTTGTGAACTGTCCAACCTGAGCACAGGGAACCAAAGTAGAGGCTCCTGCAGGTGCAGCAAGTGCTCCTGACTGCCAGGCGGAGTACACACCTGACATGATTCAGTTAACTGAAATTTAAAACTAAAAACACACAAAAAAACCAGTAGGGCAGTGGTGGTACATGCCTTTAATCTCAGCACTTGGGAGGCAGAGAGGTAGGTGGATCTCTGTGAGTTGAAGGCCAGCCTTGATGTCTGTGATCCTGTTTCTCTTAAAAAAAAAAAAAAAAAGCTATAAATAAAACCACTTATGCTAACATGGGGAGGGGGTATGCTTGTTTTGCAGAACTAAGAACTAAACTAAGAACTGAACCAAAGTCTGGTGCTCACAAGTATTATCTCCAACTGAACTCCATCTCCATTAAACCATCCATGCCTACCTTAAACCCCTTCAGGAATCCCTGGCAGGCTACCCCGCTGTGTCTCTGCTCTAAAGTACTTCCTACACAAAGAATCCTATAGAAACCTATAGAACCCTATAGAACCCTATAGAAACCAGCCCTTACACTCACATATCAGCTTCTATCTCTTCTCCACCAGCAGATCCTAGAAATCACTAGGACTGCATAGAGTACTTCAGTTGGTAGAGTACTTTGTCTAGCATGGAGAAAGCCATAGGTCTGAGCCTCAACACCATGTAAACTGACATGGGCATGATGATATGGGCCTGTAACGCCAGCACTCACAAGTAGAGACAGGTGGTCAGAAGTTCAAGGTCATCCTCAACTACAAAACAAGTCTGAGACCAATTGGGCTAGATGAGACCCCACCTCCAAAAATAAACCAACTATTTCTCTATCAGGTCACAAGAATTCTGTGTTTGCAGCTGCAGAGCTCTCCATTGGGTAGGTTGACTCTTAGATTTCCCCTCTCCCCGCCTTTATCTCACAACAGATTTAAAACTCTGGAAGCTCACCCTCAGGGTGACAATGCTGGAGTAGATGCAGGGTACTGCCAGGTTCAGTGGGCCTGGACCACCTGACACTCTCACCAGAAATGTATAGGTGTCGACTTCCACAGGGCTGCTGCAACAGGATGTGTGCAACATTTACAATTTAAAAGATAATCATTGCTAATCGTGTGTAGTGAAGTGTATGTGAACATGAGTGCAATATATGGAGGAGGCACAAAAGGGCATTGGTTCCCTAGAGCTGGAGTTACAGATAGTGTGGACTGACCTGCTCACAAGTCCTCTGGAAGAGCAATAAGAACTCTTAATGGCCAAGCAACTGCTACAGCCCCAAGATTTAACCTTTGGGTAACATCATAGATGAAAAATGGTATCTCAGGGCTGGAGAGCTGGCTCAGAGGTTAAGAGCGCTGACTGTTCTTCCGGAGGACCTGAGTTCAATTCCCAGCAACCACATGGTGGCTCACAACCATCTATGAGGAGGTCTGGTGCCCTCTTCTGTATACTGTATACATAATAAACAAATCTTTTTTAAAATAAAAATAAAAATGATATCTCAAGGAATTTTTTAAAATTTATTTATTTTATGTGTCTGGGTGCTCTACCTTCACATATGTCTGTTTTGGGGGTTTTGTTTTGTTGTTTTCTCTTCTGGTTTTTTTAAGAGAGGGTTTCACTGTGTGGCACTGGCTGTTCTGGAACTTGCTCTGTAGACCAGGCTGGCCTCAAATTTAGCAATCTGCCTCCCTCTGCCTACTGAGTGCTGGGATTAAAGTAAATCTTAAGAGGGGAAGTGGAGAAAGAGCTCAATGGTTAAGAGTGTTAACTGGGGTGAATGGGGCTGGGGGTGGGGTGGGTGGGTGGGTAACCTGCCTTTAATCCCAGTACTGGAGAAGCAGAGGCAGGCAGATCTCTGTGCAGTCCTACCCAGTCTTGGGGAGAGGGGGTACTGTTCTTACATGGACCAGTTGGTCCCCAGCATCAATGTCAGGTAGCTCTTAACAGCCTGTAACTCCAGGGGTACCCTATGCCTCTGTCTTGGGCACCAACACTCACATTCATATAACTACACACACATTTATACACATATACATAACTGAAAATGATATAAATCTTTTAAAAAATTTTTCAAAAAACAAAGGCAAAGGCACTTTACTTCTGAAGACAATGGGACCTATACAGTCCAACCATAGCTGTACGAGCCTCAGGATAACTATAAATGCAGCCAACACAACTGTAAACCTATTTTAAACAATCTGAAGTAGGTTTTTTGTTTTTATTGGGGGTTGTTTGTTAACTCTGGAAGTGAATTCTGTAGATGAGAACACTGTGTCATGATAACAACAGGCTGGGGACAGATTGAGGGTTCTGGGAGAGGATGGAACACACGGTAGGAAGGAACACCTGTTTTCCACATGTGAGGTCCTGAGTTCCATCCACCCTAGCTGCAAAGTCAACCAGCTAAATAAAAGGTCTGAAGTTCCTCCGCTAGCATAATCAGGGATCAGACTCAACAGGGCCCATGAACATCAAGAAACCAAACCCTATGACCCAAATCTAGGATCCCAGCAGTTGGGAGGCTGAAGTAGGTGGTGGAGTCAGAGCTTGTGCTGAGAAGGAGAAAGTCAGCTGCTCTCTGCTCTCTCTCCTGCAACCTCACCTTTAAGGGAGAAAGACGATCTTCTTTTGGGGGTTTGGAGACAGGGTCTCTGTGTGTCTCAATCTGTAGACCAGGCTGTCACAGAGACCCACCTGCCTCTGCCTCCTGCCTCCACTGCCAGCGAGAAAGATGATTTTGTTGGCTGGTTTTCTTTCAGAGGAAATGTTAATCTTTCTAATCAAATGGATTTTTGCTCACTTTTATTGGTACTAAATCAGTTAGTAAAATTAAAATTACCATTTAACTTTAAAAAGGTCTGAGTAATCAGTTTACTAACAGGCTGTTTAATGTAACCTAAATAACAGTTACAAGATTCCCATAGGAACAATGTTCAACTTATTAGGCCAATGACTTACAAGCCTGGAGAGGTGTCATAGTCCTCTAGGTAGGAGAATAAACCAGGAGACTAAGCACAAAGCTAGTCTGAACTATCTACTGATACATATCTCAGCAAAATAAAATGTGATTGCAAGGCATGGTGGCACATGGCTGTGATTATAGCATACATATGTGTATTATGCATATTATAACCTATAATACCTATTGAGAGGCAGAGGCTCAACTGTTCAAAATATCCATATACATAAAATAACAGACACACACACCAGACATCAGAAAACTTCAGTTTCAAAAAAAATAGAAAAAACTGATGTGGTAACTCATGCCTATACTCCTAATGCTCAGGAAGGAGACAGAAGAGCCATGAGTTCAAGGCCAGCAATCCACAGGGAGATACTATCTCACAACTCCAAAAACAAATTTTAATTTAAAAAATTTAGAAAGGAAGTATAGTAATGTATAATAATCTTCTTGGGATAGGAGCACATTCTGTTATATGTGGGGTCCCCCTCTCTTTGGTGGATACTGAGACACGGTCTCACTCCAACTAAAGCTGGCCTTGAACTCACATCAGTTTTCCTGCCTTAGCCTCCCTAATGTTAGCATTACAGCAAAAACCACCACATCTGGCTTCTGTTACTTCTTATTTTATATTTATCATTTTTAATTAAGTGTGTGGTGTGTGTGGTATATGCATGTGAGTTCCACTGCCTGTGAAGGCCAGAGCATTGCATTTCCTTGAGGTGAAGTTACAGGCATTTGTGAGCCACTCAATTCAAGTACTGGGAACCAAATACTGAGTATGTATGTGTTTAACCTGTGAACCATCTTTTTGGCCCCAAATAATAATTTTCATTTTGTTGTTTAATTTCTATTTATTGGTTTTTGTTTTTGTTTTGAGATAGAGTTTCTCTGTATAGCCCTGGCTACATTTGTTGTCCTGGAACTAGCTAGCTCTGTAGACCAGGCTGGATTCAAACTCAAAGATCCACCTGGTTCTTCCTGCTAACTGCTGGGATTAAAAGCATGAGCCACCAGTACCTTGCAAATTTTAGTTTATGTATTACCCTATGTAACTCCTGCTGGGATATATAACTCACTACAAAGATCACCAGTACCTTGCAGATTTCATTTTTAGTTTATGCATTACCTTATGTAACCCACGCTGGAATGTAACTCACTACATAGATCACCAGTACCTTGCAGATTTCATTTGATGTATTACCTTATATATAACCCCTGCTGGAACTTAACTCACTACATAGATCAGTTTGACCCCCAACTCACAAAGACCCACTGACTCTGCCTCCTGAGTGCCGAGATTAAAGCTCTGACCCACCATGCCCAAACTGTCTTACATTTTACACCACTCTTTTCCTGTGCTTTGTTTGATAAAAAGCATGTGTAACTTTTAGAATACAAACAGGTTTTTTTTTAGAAGCTAACAAAGCTATCTGTTATCCAAGAACAAACAGGAACTTCATCTGATTTTAACAATTCAGTCAACACAGACCCAGAGGTCCACATCCCCTCAAGCACTCATATAATCACTCTCACACAGAGCCCACTCAAACACACAAATGTCTCCACACGTGGCCCAGCTCACATATGCCATTTTCTTTCTTTCCTTCTTTCCTTTTGGGACAGGATCTCACTGTGTAGCACTAGCTGAGCTAGAACAAGCTGGTCTACCCTGCCTCTGCCTCCTATTGACAGGATTAAAAGTTTGTGTCACCAAGTCTGGCCACACATGCCCATTTTTCATTCCTGCACAGACACTTAAATCCAAAGCTAGGACAGAGACCAGAAAGAACAGGGGAGCAATTACCATAATGTCAAACACCCATCCCTAAGAACTTCCAACTGCCCACTGGCAAAAAAATTGCAGGAAGGGGCTGGAGAGATGGCTCAGGGGTTAAGAGCACTGACTGTTCTTCCAGAAGACCTGAATTCAATTCCCAGCACCCACATGGCAGCTAACAACTGTCTGTAATTCCAAAATCTGACACCCTTACACAGTTATACATGCAAGCAAAATACCAATTTACATAAAAATAATAATTAAAAAAAGTTTAAAAAAATTGCGGGAACAAGAAGCAAGAGACACTGTGCAGAAATAATTTCACTTCTGCATCTTCTTCTATAAATGCTATGGAGGATAGACCATGCCTTCCAACATCAGTAGTGTTTTCTGGAAAGGATCAGTGGCTGTTAAAAAGTAAATGCTGAAAGTCAGGCAGTGGTGGTGAACCCCTTTGATCCCAGCACTTGGATCTCTCTTGAATTCGAGGCTAGCCTGGTCTATGGAGCTAGTTCCAGGACAGCCAAGGCTACAAAAAGAAACCCTGTCTTAAAAACCAAAAGAAAAACAAGAAAGGAAATCCCTTTTGACAATTCAGAAGCCCCAGACTCAACACCTAGCACACCATAAAACTGGGTGTGATAGCACACACCTACAATCCCAGCACTCAGGAGATGCAGCAGGAGAATCAGAAGTTCAAGATTATCTTCCACTACAAGCCAGCTGCAGATGAGTCTAGAATAAAATGAAAGACAGACAGAGAAAGGAAGGAACAAAGAGATGAGGTTAGAAGTTCTAGCACACCCTTCTTCCTCCTTCCAGCTCCTGTCAAGGACCCTGGGTGCATTATACCATGCCTGATCTGCCACCAGGGGAGGTGATCACATCCACACACCATGACAGAGAAGGACATGACAGCCATCTCTATTGTAAATGGGAGTGCTCCTATTAAAAATTCAGACAACCTGCTTAATTAAAAATGCAACCCCCATAAACAGATTACATAAGACACTGGAGCCCGGCTCAGTGGCTCACACCTGTAATCCCAGTATTTGGGAGATGGAGTCAGAAGGATTCAGAGCTCAAGGTCACCCACTTCATCACTGAGACCCTGCCTCAAAAGAAGCTAAATCTAAAAAGTAAAAATAGATGTGCACTGGGGGACGAGAGGTACAACACACCTTTTTTATCCCAACGCTTGGGAGGCAGAAGCAGGTAGATAGATCCCTGTGAGTTCCAGACTACCCTGGTCTACAGAGCAAGTTCCAGGACAGGTTCCAAACCCTGTCTGGAAATTAACTGTGGGGTGGTGAGGTAGTTCAGGTAAAGGTGCTTACTGGCAAGCCTGAGAAGGACCTGCCAGCAAATGCAGGAGATAACCACATTCCTGAAAGTTGGCCTCTGACCTTCACACAGGCACTTGGTATGCCTGTTCATTCACACCCTAAGTAAATGTAAAAAAGAAAAAACCCTTAGTTTAGGTTAGGCTTGGAGACTAGGGCTTTTAATCCCAGCACCTGGGAGGCAGAGACAGGTAAATCCCTGTGAGTTCCAAGCCAGAGTAAGGCCCTGTTTCACAAAAAAACCAAACAAACAAACAAAAAAAATCCTTATATTTTCGATAAATACAGACTCATTTACAAATAAAGACTACAAAGTATCAGGAATCTGCTTGAAAAGCGAGGAGGATCGGGGCTGGAGAGATGGTTAAGGGCTTGCTGCTTTTCCAGAGACTGGATCAATTTCCAGCACCCATGTCAAGCGGCTCCCAGGCTCCTGTAACTCCAGCTTTGCAGGCACCTGCATGTGTATCTCACACAGACACATAAATAAGTAAGTAATAAAATAAATTTTTTAAAAGGAAGTGGAGGGACGTTCATAGATGAGTTGAATCCCGAAACTATCAGGACTTGAGCAAGAACTCCAGAGCAAACACTCACCAGCTCTCTGTGCTATGTATATTCAAGATTTTTTTCATCTTAAAATTTTCAAAATACATATGTTGTGGAAATGCTTTTGTCTTTGCTCCTTCCTCTGTAATGGGTTCAGCATGTCCTTGTCCAAAGGCAACCGACCTCGTCTTACACTGACATAAAGATTAACTTTCATCCTTTTGTGTGCTATCTGCTCCAGACAGTAAAGAGAACTCCCCTCACAACCCAGGAGGCTAAGTCAACCCAACATCTCTTCCTCCTGAGCTGCTAAAAAACAAAAGGACCCAGGAGATTTCCCTCCACTCTAGCCCAACAAATCCTTTTGGCCATCAGGGCTTCCCAAACTGCAAATTCCAACAGGAACTGTCAGAGCAAAGAATTCTGACCCATTTCTAGTCTGTATTCAAGAATCAGCATTGGCAGTGGTGACTTTAACCTTTAATCTTTAACACACACACCACACTCTGGAGGACGAGGCAGGTGGGCCTCTATGAATCTGAAGTCAGCCTGGTCTGTATAGTGAGTTCCAGGACAGCAAGAAGTGTAATTAAGTTTTCCCCAAAGTAATCAAGTTGGGGAAGTGATGACCAAAGACCTCTCTCAAAGAAAATTTTATGCAATTCACTAAACTGTAGTTTGGTAGAAATATTCTGAGCCATTGCATCTAGAGTTACCTGTGGGCTAAGAGCTAAAAAAAGAGACTCTCCAGTCCTGTTCTAGGAATTAGTGAGGCCTGGGGAAGCCACACAGCCTCCTGGCTTCTCACCTGTAAAGTACGGGTGAATACTGCTTGTCTAATTACCACCTCAGAAGACTATAGCAATGATACAGTGGAAACATAATAGCAGAGCTAGGTCACCGAAAGAGCAAATACGGCTCTGGGCTGGCATAGGGATTTAGAGGCAAGAATAAGTTTAAAAAGCAGACACACCACACCAGTAAACAAAACTGCCAAGCACTGGAAAGACCTCTCCGGGTCAGTAACAAGAAGGAACTATAAGAACTAAGCTCTATGGATAAGGGTCGGCAAGAGGCCTCAATGGTAAAAAGCCTGCCAGAAGCTGGCTGGCTCCAGGTGTGAGCTCAGTAGCGAGCCCTGGTCCTCCCCTGGTTCCTGGAGACAGTCGTGTTACCATCCAGATTGAACCTCGATTTTGACATCCTCCTGTCTCAGCCTCCTCAGTGTCGGATGCAAGGACTACAGACGTGTGTCACCACACCCAGATGATTTTCATCTCTTTTCTTAGAGACCGTTATGCTCAAACATGCAAATGTACTTTTCACACCCACTTAACAAATGTTTGCATGTGTAAAAAAATGAATAACATGAAAATGAACAGATGAAAATTTCAGAGACTTCCAACCAATAAGTAAAATACAGGGAAACACATAACTTGGTTTGATGTCTTCTGGGCAAATGGTCCTGCTGTCTCTTCAACCCAAACAATTAAGTGCTGAAGGAGACAATAGACTCACTTTGAAGCCAGCTTCCCCAGGAGCTGGCAGTAGGTGTGCAGGACCCTTGCACATGAGCTGAGCTTCTCCTTACTTCACAATACATCCGCCTCTCCTGTAAGAGCGGAGGCCCTGATGGCTCTGCTAGTTTTGGCATCTGCCATGAAACTCCTGGGTTTATTCTCTTCCTGTTCTTGATCATGGTGCAGAATTCTTGTGTATTCTAGGTGTGCACACGAATGCATGTGCATGTTTTGAAACAGGGTCTTGCCCCTGTAGCTCATGTTAGTCTTGAACTCCCTGCAGCTGGTTCTGAACTTGCAGCAATCCTGTCTCAGCCTCCCAAATGCTAGCACTACAACCATACACCATCATGCCCAGCTTAAGATTTATTTTGTGCTTGTTGATTTTACCACCTTTTTGTACAGCAGAAATCCTTTTTGCGATACAAAGGACTGAGATCACTAAGCAAATGCTTTTTTCACTGATCTACATCTCCAGCCATTTTTAATTCCTGAGTCTCTCTGGCTTCTAATTACATTATCTCTCAAACAAAACCTAGTACAACAAATGGAAAAACACATACAGTAAACTAACTCTGCTCAAGAGGCATCTTCAAGACTGGCTTCTGATGTTCTAACATGGGTAGCAAAAGCGAGGCACTGAAAAGGCTTTCCCACTCCTGGATCTAGGAAGTAAGTAGCAAGTGTAACGCTAGAGGAGGGGACACTTTACTCGAGGTTATACCTTCCTCTAAGAGAAAAGAGAGGGTTCCAGAAAACTACCCTAAACAGAAATCAGCAACACCTCTCCGGACCAGAATCATGGTCTGTTACCTGCTCCGCCCCGTAGACCGTGGCGAACTGGATGAAATCCTCGATGCGGACGAAGCCATCCCCATCACTGTCCAGGGCATCGAACACCGTCCTGAGGCGAGCACCCTCCTCCAGAGCTGTCCCGGGCTCGCTGGACAGCGACAACGCCGGGCCTGGGTCCGAAGGTGGCCCGGGACATGCTTGCAGCAGTTCACCCTCAGAGGGCAACGGCTCTAAGGATAGGCCCCGAGTAGGGCAGCAGTCTTCCAGCTCCTCCTGCCAACTGCATGAAACTTTGGGCTTCTCTGGCTCTTCGAACGGGAGACATGGAACTTTGGGTTCCTCTCGATCCTCCGGCCAGAAGCAGGATGCATCAGGCTCCTCCTGCCAGCAGCGCGTTGCGTTCTGCTCCTCCGGCCAGAGGCACAGCACCTGGGGCTCCTCGGACCAACAGCGAGATGCGTCGGCCTCCTCTGGATCGTGGCCCCAGAACAACGGTTCACTGGGTGCCTCGAGCTCTTCCGGCTCCTCGGGAAAGCAGCGAGGTGCATCGGGCTCCTCCGGTTCCTTGGCCAAGAGGGACGGTACATCGGGTTCCCCGGGCCACAGGTGAGGAGCGTCAGGCTCTTCTAGCTCCTTGGTCAAGAGGCACCCTGTGTTCGTCTCCTGGGAACAGCAGTGAAGGGCGTCAGGCTCTTCCAGCTCCTCGGCCAAAAAGCACGGTGAGTCGGATTTCTTCCACTCCTTGGCCAAGAGGCACGGTACGTCGGGCTCCTGGGGCCAGCAGCAAGGGGCGTCGGGTTCTTCTAGCTCTTTGGCCAAGTGGCAGGGTGCGTCGGTATCTTGGGGCCAGCAACGAGGGGCGTCGGGTTCTTCCAGCTTCTTGGCTAAGTAGCACTGTGCGTCTGGCTCCTGGGGCCAGAAGAGAGAGCCGTCAGGTTCTTCCAGCTCCTTGGCCAAGTGGCACGGTGCGTCTGGCTCCTGGGGCCAGCAGAGAGAGCCGTCAGGTTCTTCCAGCTCCTTGGCCAAGTGGCACGGTGCGTCTGGCTTCTGAGGCCAGCAGCGAGGGGCGTCGGGTTCCTCCAGCTCCTTGGCCAAGTGGCAGGCTATGTCGGGCTCCTGGGACCAATAGCGAGGGGCGTTGGGCTCTTTGACCCAGCGACTAGGAACGTCAGGCTCCTCTACCTCTTCGGGCCAGCAGATTGGCGCGTTGGGTCCCTCTGGCCACCGTTGAAGCTGGGCGTGTTCCTCGGGCTCATCTGACCAGCCGCGAGGAGCGTCGGGCCCCACCGGCCCCTTGACCCCGCGCTGGGGCCCAGACGCCGGCTCGTCGTGGTCCGACAGGGGGCTCGGCTGGCTCAGCTCCATGATCCGGCGCCGGCAAAACTAGGAATGATGCGAGCAGCGCGGGAGGCAGACAAAGGCGCTCAGGGCGCGGCGGCGGGCGCGGGCATCCCCGCGGCGACGCGGGCGGGCGCGCGCGGGGCGCCCGGGCTGCTGAGGCTGGCGCTCGGGCCCTGCTCCGCCCTCGCCCATCTTCGCACCGCGCCTTAGCGGCTCCCGGCCCCGCAGCGCGGCTGGCGCGGGCCCATGTCGGCGGCGCAGCCCGGACGATGTGAGCACCCGGCGGCGGGGAGAGAGCGGCAGGGACAGGTACCGGCCGGGCAGCGGAGGATGAAGCCTGAGAGCCAGAGCTTAGGGACCCAGTAAGGGACGCCAACGCCGGCGCTGCCCCGCCCTCCGTCGCGCGTGACGTCAGCACGTCCTGCAGGCTGGCCACGCCCCCCACGAGTTGCTATAAAGTCGAGTTCGAAGGGGGGCGCGGTTTAGGAGTGACGACGATGTCGCCCCTTCTGAAGTTCGGTATGATCTGCGCCTGTGTGGCGAGCGAAGCGTGATGTCGCGGATGAGGTGCGTGAGGATAGGCTTTGGAATACTATTGCTGAATAGGAAACCAAACATGCCCATTACCGAGAGAAGCCGCTAGTCTCTCCCGTGTGACTCCTTCACAAGCACAGAACAAAATACTAATGGGCAGGCTACCGAGTAGATGCATAGGAGCGCTCTGACGCCGCGCCACGTAAGGAATTGCCGAAAGTCACTCCAGACAAGGCTAGGATCTGAGGGGCTCACACGTTCTTCCACAAGAGCGCACTGTGAATTGCGGAGGCATAGATTTTGTTTTTCTTTTATTTGTTCTTCAGTGTCCTTTTGAAACAGGAATTTATGCAGTTCAAGCTATGCTTGAACTCCTTCGTGATCCTCCTGCCTTGGATTACAGACTGACCCCACCTGCTCTGCACAAGGTTTTAAATTTGATATCCAGTGTTGAGCGCCAGTTTGTCAACCAATGCCCTTGTCATCAGAAGATCATAGTCAGGAGTACAGAGCAGTAGTCTAGGCCAATTGAAATTAGACGAGGTGCATCCAGGCAAGAACAAAGACAAAGTATGAACCAATTTTTACATCTGTGAGCACCAAAGATAAGTATGGTTTCATAAGCAGTTTTTGTAAAAGCTAAAAACCGAATCTGTTTCCAGGTGTACAGCCGACCAATCTACTGAGTCATTCTTAATGGCAAAATTCCCAGCACATGATAGGAGGCTTTGTGCAGCTGGCTTTGGGAAAAGGAATGTGATATGATTTCCTCTCCAAACTATAGTCTCATTTTCTTGTAAGAACTGTATGCTTTTGTAAGGAAAATGCATTCAAAGAATAAAGTCAGGGGCTGGAGAGATGGCTCTTCCAGAGGTCCTGAGTTCAATTCCTGGCAACCACATGGTGGCTCACAACCATCTATAGTGAGATCTGGTACCCACCCCTGATCTGCAGGCAAACATGTAAATAGAATACTGTATGCATAATATAAATAAATAAATCTTAAAAAGCTAAAGTCACGGGGGCTGGAGAGATGGCTCAGCGGTTAAGAGCACCGTCTGCTCTTCCAGAGGACCCGGATTCGATTCCCAGCACCCACATGGCAGCTAACAACTGTCTGTAGTTCCAGTTCCAGGCAAATAAATAAAATAAATAAATAAAGTTTTTTTTTTTTTTTAAAAAAAAAAAAAAGCTAAAGTCACTATCATCAAATGCAAGGACTGGAAATACTTTTGGCCAGCTAACATTCTCAGAGGCAGTTCCAGTGAGTGTCAGCCTTTCTGTTTAGGGCTGGCATAGTAAGGATCCACCTGTCCTTTGGTGTTCTCAGTCAGGCCCAAGGCTGACTTTCTGAGGAGCAGGTGTTCCTGTTGTGTGCCAATGCTAAGAAAAATATGATGGCTTCCATGGTTTGTATGCCCAAATAGAACCACTGCATGGAGAGTGTGCACCTTCCTGCTTGGACCAAGTGAAGGGACTACTTAGAAGCAGCAAGTGGACAAGGCAGTGGTGGTGCTAACATTTAATTCCAGCACTCAGGAGACAGAAGCAGGCAGATCTCTGTGAGTTCAAGGCCAGCCTGGTCTACAGAGTGAGTGCCAGAAGAACCAAGGCTACACAAAGAAACTCTCTCTTGAAAAAGAAAGAAAGAAAAGAAAAAAAAATTAAAATGAAAGCATCAAGGAAGGCCAGGAAAATGGCCCAGTCAATAAAGTGACTGTCCTGAAATTAAAGGGGCTTGAGTTCAGATTCCAGTGAGTGTGTACCTACAATTCCAGCACTAAAGACAGATGCAGGAGCATCTCTGTGACATGCTAACCACCCCCCCAAAAACCTAACTGAACTGTGAGCTCTGAGTTCAGTGGAAAAACTGTCTCAAAAAAATAAGGTGGAGGGCTGGAGAGGTGACTCAGTGGTTAAGAACACTGTCGGGGCTGGAGGGATGGCTCAGCGGTTGGGAGTACCGTCTGCTCTTCCGGAGGGCCCGGGTTCGGTTCCCAGCACCCACGTGGCGGCTGACGGCTGTCTGTAGTTCCAGTTCCGGGCAAGCACCAAGGCAAATAAATAATAAATAAATAAATAAATAAAGTTTAAAAAAAAAGAACACTGTCTTCTCTTCCTGAGGCCCCAAGGGCTCAGTTCCTAGCCCCCACATGGCAGCTCACAACCATATGTAAGTCCAGTTCCAGGGGATTGGATCCCCTCTATTGGCCTACTTTGATACCAAGCATACACTGGTACACAGATATACATATACAGGCAGATACTCATACACATAATTTTTTTAATCATGTTTAAAATTAAAGAAAAAAAAGGAGAAATGGCTCGGTAGTTAAGAGCAACTGCTGTGCAAGCATAGAAACCAAGCTCAGCTCCCACTAGACATGTTAAAGTTAAGTATGCTATTGTGCCGTCCTGTAACCCCAGCCCTCAGAAGTGCAGAGACAAGAGGGTCACTGGGGTTAGGTAGCTGTCAGCCTACATGAAAAATCAAAGAACTAAGTTTATCAAGATATCCTGCCTCAAAAAACCAGGGTGAAGGGCTGGAGAGCTAGCTCAGAGGTTAAGAGCACTGGCTGTTCTTCCAGAGGTCCTGAGTTCAATTCCCAGAAACCACATGGTGGCTTGCAGCCATCTTTGGTGACATCTGGTACCCTCTTCTGTATACTATGTACATAATAAACAAATAATTTTTTTAAAAAAGAAAGAACCAGGGTGGAAAGAAATGGAGAAGATACCTGGCTCCTTCTTCTGGCCTCCACACATAGAGAGTCACCTGACCATACTTGTGTGCATATACCACACACATCTCACACACTGCTGCACATGTACACAGGCACACACACTCGTACACACTTGTACACACTTGGGACTGGAGAGCAGAAGGGTTGATATCAATTTCAGGCCAGAAAATAAAAACAAAACAAAGAAGTAAAAGAGAAGAAGAAGAAATCACTTTTGCTGAACAAAGCTTTGACTCCTTATTCATACAGGCAAGATCGAAGGCAGAACGGTAAGTCGTTGTTCTTACCATGCATGTAAGGCCACACCCTGGAGCAGAGGCAATCAGCAGAAGAGAATAAGATTGCTCCTCTTATGATGAGAGCAAGCTTGACCACTCGCAGAACCAAACCAGACCTGATCAATCAGACCACACCCTGACAAGGACTGTTTGGTTGGTATTACCTCTCCCCTTGCTCCTTTGGTCCTCTACTCACATCTAATGTTCATATCAATACCAGGAAGGTGGACTTGGGGTAACTGACCCTCTTCTACTCTTCCCACTGTGGCCAGACTTTCTGCTTTTTCCATCTCTCATCTCTATTCATCTTTAATTGGCAGATCTGCAAGGGTGGCCAAGACCATTGGGGCTGCCAGAGCCAAAGGCTTTGCTCTAAAAACTCCAGTCACACTGACTGCCATTCCAAACCAGCAACTCCCTGCCAAAGACCCAGTCTGAACACAAATTTCACTTATCCCAGGGGGTAGTAGCAGAATGACAGGGTCGCGTTCCTGCACATATTTATAAATCTTACTTTTGTCATTTTTAATCACGTGTGTGTGTGTGTGTGTGTGTGTGTGTGTCTGTGTGTGTTTGTATGTGTGTCTGTGTGTGTGTCTGTGTGTCTGTGTGTCTGTGTGTTTGGGATTATGTGCATGTGAGTGCAGATGCTTACAAAGACCAGAGGCATCAGACCACCCTAGAGCTGCAGTTACAAGAGGCTGTGAACTCCTCCTCATGTACACGCTGGGAACTGAACTCAAGTCCTTTGCAAAAGCAGTGCAAGCTCCAGCCCCTCTGTACAGTTCATATTTAAAGAATCTACCAGAGTATTTGACAAAGGGTTTGTACAATTTTAGATTTCTACCATTCTGGGAGAAATTCTGGCAGGCTTTAAATTAATTTTTAAAGATTTATTTTAAATGTATAAATGTTTTGCGTATATATACATATGCATGTGTGTGTGTGTGTGTGTGTGTGTGTTGTGTATGTGTAGGTACACTATATGCATGCCTGTTGTCTGTGGAGGCCAGAGGAGGTCATTGGGTCCCTTGAAATTGGACTCACAAAGTTCATAAGCTGCCATTTGGGTACTGAGACCTAAATCCAGGTTAGACACATAGCTTATAGCCCTCAACACTGGGTAATCTCTCCAGCCACTTAAAGTTTGATTGTTTATATCTTTCTTCCCCCTAGAAATAGCATATCAAACTAACTTTGCAGACTTTTCTTGAACCCCTGAACTTCCTGTCTCCGCTTCTCTAGTACTGAGATTACAAGTGTGTGCCACCATGCTAGACTAATCTATCCTTTAATTATACAATATTTTTATTTCTACAATGAAAAATGATTATTACATATAATCAAGTTAATATACATTACCCTCTATAAATTCCCATGTGGGTGCTGGTTGGTATATTTGGCTTTTAAGATATGCTATCTCAGGTTGGCTCAGTAGCTAAAGCGCTTACCACACAAGCTAGATGACATGAGTTCAAACCCCAGGACCCACATAAACATGGACGGAGAGAACTGACTTTGGGCATCAGACATGCACTCAAACATGTCATTGACACACATAATTATTGTTCTGGTGGAAGCTCTGCCTCGGTCCTCCTCTTCCTTTGAAAAAAATCATAACCAGGCTTGGTGGGGCACACTTTTAATCCCAGCACTCATGAAGCAGGGGCAGACAGACCTCTCAGTTCAAGGCCAGTCTGGTCTACAGAGCAAGCTCCAGGACAGCCAGGACTATACAGAGAAATCCTATCTTGGGGCTGGAGAGATGGCTCAGAGGTTAAGAGCACTGACTTTTCTTCCGGAGGACCTGAGTTCAATTGCCAGCATCCACATAGCAGTTAACACATCTACATAGCAGCTAACACCTGTCTGTAATTCCAAGCTCTAACACCTTTACACAGTTATACATGCAGCCAAAACACTAATTCACATAAAATAAAAATAAATATTAAAAAAAGAAACCCTGTCTCAAAACCAAAAAAAAAAAAAAAAAAAAAAAAAACAGCATTAAGTTTTCGTACAGCCTTATCCTCAGAGTAGAACAATGTCATTCATCTTCATAAGATCAAGCTGTGTCTGCTTGCAAATGATCATAATGGCTAGACTTGCTGGCTGTTGACATTTTCTCATAGACAAGGAGGCCTGAATACCTACATATCCAGCCACTCCTCAGCCAGTAAGTCTTCCCTGAGTGGGTTGGCCTTTTGAGATCTAGGGTGAGGAGGATTGGGGGAAAGGAGTTCCACCTGTGCTACATGGGGACGCCATCTTCCATGCAGAATACAGGACTTCTGGAATGGCTGCTTTAGGATCACAGTCACTCCTGCCGGGTAACCCCTTACCCAAGCTCTGGAAGCAAGTCTAATAACCTCCTTGGTTCTCTAAGGCGAACTTTGGTGGAATCCAGCTTTGGCTTGTCATTGGGACCTTAGAACGCCTAAACGTTGCCTAGTCACCACTCCACCACTGGGAGAAAGTCCTTGCATGAAGGAGATTTATCAAAACGTATGGTTTTTGTTTTTTTGTTTGTTTTGAAACAGGGTCTCTATATATACTCCTGGATGTAGTATGTAGTTCTGGTGGTATGTAGATCAGGCTGGCTCACAGAGATCTACCTTCCTCTTTAAAAAATAGGATAATTTTTAAAATGTCTTCCTTAGATTTGCCAAATTTATCAAGAAATAATAGCAGATCTTGGGGCATACTCAGTGGTAGAGAGTATATTTAGCATGTATAGGAAGACTCGCCAACAACATACACACATGTAAAAATCCAACATATGGCCCACACATACAGCACTACATTTTTTTTTATATTGTGTGATGTTTTCAGGGCTGTTGACATATATCAGAATTCTATATATGTGCAACTTGCCACTTGTTATTCATAGCTCTATAAGACTATAAACAAATGATGTCTAACAAATACTTTTTAAAAAAAAAAAAAAAGAAACTGTTTGTGTGGCCAGGCATGGTGTTTCAGGCCTTTGATCCCAACACTCTGGAGGCAGAGGCAGGTAGATCTTTACAAGTTCAAGGCCAGCATGGTGTACATAGAAACTTCTAGGTCAGTTAAAGACTACATATGAGTCCCTGACAATAAAAAGTGAATAAATGAATAAGTCGTGTGTGTTTACATGATTCATCCATGTGGGTTCCTCAGGAGTCCAGAAAGTAGAGGATGTGCTGAACTGAAGTTATAAGTGAGCCACCTACATGGGTGCTGGAAACTGAACTCAGGTCCTCTGGAAGACCAGCAAGTGCTCTTAACCACTTATCCACTTCTCCAACTTGAAATACTTTTATAATTTTGACATTGTGTGTTTGACAAGCAAACTTAAGTGAGAAGTCACTTTTAGGTTCATATGACACATGCCTGGGGCCCACAGCAGTCAAGGGCACAGAGCCCGCCATGTTTACTGATATTTTATTTAGCGGGAAGGATTTTTTTTCTCACCTTCGAGTTTGGCAAAGTACATTCCTCTGAGTAAAAATAGAGCGTGAGTTTGTAAGGCAGAGTTTAATTCCTCCTGACTCAGCTCGAGGAGGGGAGGATTTTCTTATTTTAACATCTCATGCTGAAGTTGCTCACACCTGCCCCTATCTCCCTGGGATGAGAGCAGCTCCAGCCCCGACATTTTCCACCTACCATGCCTCCCCTTCCTCTGCACCCTTTCCCACACACAGCCTGGAGCAGAACTGCCCTCTCTATACCCCATCCGTTTCTGCCCTGGCTCCTCATTGTCCACATACCATGTAATTATATGTGGAAAAATCCTAAATTAATTCTTTTTCTTTTAAAACAGAGTCTTGCTATGTAGCCCTGACTGGTACGATACTCTGAGTTTAGCTCAGGCTCGCCTCAAATTTATAGCAATCTTCCTAACCGAGTTTTTCTTTTCTTTTTTTTTTTAAAACTTTATTTATTTACTTATTTATTTGCCTTGGTGTTTGCCTGGAACTGGAACTACAGACAGTTGTTAGCTGCCATGTGGGTGCTGGGAATTGAACCCAGGTCTTCTGGAAGAGCAGACGGTGCTCTTAACCGCTGAGCCATCTCTCCAGCCCCCCGAGTTTTTCAAGTGCTGGGAGCAAAGGCATCACTATATCTCACTTCAAAATCAATTTTATTTATTTATCTATCTCTATATATATTTATTTATAGACAAGGCCCCAGGCAGCCTAGCCTGACCTTGAACTGGCTATGTAGCTGAGAATGATCTTGAACTCCTTATCTTACTTCCTGTTGGAGTTCTGGATCACGTGTACATACTGCCATGCTCAGACATATTTTCTGTTTGTTTTTTTGAAACAGTCTCTTACTCTATAGCTCAAACTGGCCCTTAAATCTTAACAATCCTCTTAGCTCAGCCTCCTGAGTGAGGAGATTTCTGCTATGGACCACCACCCTCAGCAATTCTCCATATTTTTTAACAAATGTTCCTCCTACCTCTTTGGTTACCATCTCACAACTGCACTGTAGATTTCCCAGCTTCTTTGGCACCAGAGAAGGGAACTGAGATCCAGATGGTCATAAGAATGGATGCAGAAGGAACAATGTCTCCCCCTCAGAGCTAGGGCATAGCTTAGCAAGTGCCCATGTAACTGGGGACTGACTCAGACTCTTTCATCCCAGGCTTGAATCTCTGGATTCTGCATCTTCCCTGAGCACTGGTGTGGACAGTATAGGAGCTTGTGAAGGATCCAGGGCTCTGCTTAGATTTAGAGGGCCAGAGCAGATCTGCTTGCATCCCAGTGAAAGCCTGATGTGTCCTGAAGATAGTGCCCCAGGGACAAGGACCATCTGCCAGCTGGAACCAGCCTGGGAAGTCCTGACCTAGATCCACTTGTGCAGTGTTCTAGAAGATACTGCTGTGCACCAAAACCTCCCCCACAGAACCCATCACTGCCTACCTAAACATCCAGTGGAGAGCTACACCAGAACAAGGCAGCTTTAATGTGTTCCCTGAGAAGGATGAAATGATGTAGTGTTAATCCCACCAGGCAAGAATAAGCACATTGCCACAATTTCAAGCCAAATTTGAAGCAAGCTTTATTAAATACTGGCTGATGGATGGCAGCAAATTACATTAGTCAGTGGCTTATAAAGGTGAAGTCCATAAGGCTACATTTATCCCACCTTCATTCAATCATGGGAAAGCATACATCCTGACATACTTCCTGCCAACATACCTCCTCCCTTATAACCTGAGCAGTTGGGTCAACCAAGCTTGTTTACAGAAGCAAAAACATGTAGCTTATTATCTTACATGAACAACAGCCTCCCAGCATTCCAGGAAGATAATCTGTCTGTGAGTAAGTGGGGCTTACAGGTTATAAGCATTTTCCTTTTATGAATCTCTTAAGTATAGTAATTTAAACTTATAACTTTATTTGTTCCATTAGCTGATAGAGGAACATCTGCTGGCCTTAAAATGTTATGGCTAATGTGGATTTCTAGAAAATATCATTTCATCTTGTCTCCCCTCCACTCAGTCACAGAGCACACACATGGATACAGACAGACAGAAGATAAAAAGCCATGACTAGAGACATAATGCTTTCCTGAGGGTCAGCTCATACACTCAGGTCCCTAGCTCTTGGTGCCTACAGTGCCCAATTGATGGATATAAAGATGCCGAGGAGCTGAAGAGGTGGCTCAGCAGTTAGGAACCCGGCTGCAGCATCCTCCTGCCAGTGCATCTGTAGATACTAGCAGTCAGCCAAAGTCTTTCAGATAAGTAAGGCTTCCGATAACATAGAGACAACGTGCTTGTGGTCTCAGTTTAGCAGACAGAGAGGTGTGTGGCACACAAAGAGAGGAAGAGGAGGAATAGATAGAGGAAAATATTAATTAAGTAGTCTGTAAACTAGAACATCTATGAAGAAGATTAGAAACTTTTAATGATTGTCAAGTTGAGAAACGTTTTGTATTTAAATATGTCTGCTCATTTCAACATTCTTCATTAATAAAACATATTTCAATATCTAATTATAATAACAAAAAGAACACTGGTTGCTCTTTCAAATGGCCTGAGTTCAATTCCTAGTACCCCCCAGCTGTTCACTGTAACTTCAATACCAGAAGATCTGAAGCTCTCTTCTGGCCTCTGTAGGCATTACAAACCCATGGTGAACATACACATTCATGCACATAAAATAATTAAAACCTCAAAAAATATAATGGTGAAGTGAAGAGGTCATCGTCAGGAGTCAAGGAGATGATGAGAAGCCATTGCCAGCTTCACAACCAGAGGTTGGTCCCTGAAACCCACACAAAGAAAGAGAAGTGACAGTATATTGTCACTGTGACAAGATATGTGGTGCTATGCTGTATATTTAGTAAAGTTAGTCTGGAATATCAGAGGACAGAATCATGTAACATGAGGGTTTAATCCCATCACTCGGGAGACAGAGATCCCTCTGGATCTCTGAGAGTTCAAGGCCTAACAGCCAGGCAGTGGTAGCTCATACCTTTAATCCTAGCTCTAGGAGAGCTGAATCAGCAGGTAAAGCCCACCAAGCCTGTCTCCTGAATTCAGTTCACAGGATCTACATGGGGAAGGAAGAACAAGTGTCAAGACTGTCCTCGGATCTCCACATGTGCATCATGACACGTGTGTACCCACACATATACATGCAGATAAATAACACAGATCTTTAAAAAAAAAAACAGAGAGGTTGCCTTCACCCCACTTCCTATGCTTCAGTGGTGTGGCCCCGCCCTGGTAGAAAAAGATAAGGACCCCGTGTTTGGGGAAATCCCCCAGAGAGAAAAGTGCCAGAACTTATAGCGCATGGAAGGCACAGCTGGGTGCTCCAAGTTACCAAGGCAACAGAAACCAGTGGAAAGGAACCCTTCCAAATTAACACTGTTTATTTTGGGCAATTTTAAGGCTTTTGTTTTAACTATAGGCAAAGAAAAAAAGCACACCCAGACCTTCTTATAAGTATGTGGGTAAGAAATCACCTGAATGGCTCAAACCAAGGCACAGAATGAGTAAATACAGATTTGTTTATTTATTCAACATACACAACCACAAGACACTTTATTTTGTTTTGGATTTTTGTTTGTTTGTTTTTTGTGTAGCCCTGGCTGTATTGGAATTCTCTATAGACCAGGTTGGATCACAGAGATCCACCTGCCTCTGTTTCCAGAGAGCTAACATTAAAGGTGTGTGTGCAGCCCTCAACACACACATGCTTTGTCCATTTTAAGACAGTTTTTTTTTTAAAAAAAAAAGGATTTATTTATTTATCTTGTATACAGTATACAGAAGAGAGTACCAGATGTCATCATAGATGGTTGTGAGCCACCATGAGCCACCTTCAGGACCTCCAGAAGGACAGTCAGTGCTCTTAACCTCTGAGCCATCTCTCCAGCCCCCTTAAGACAGGTTCTTTTTTTTTTAATATTTATTTATTTATTTAATGTGAACTGGTGTTTTGCCTGCATGTATAACTGTGTAAGGGTGTCAGATCTTGGAATTACAGACAGTTGTTAGCTGCCATGTGAATGCTGGAAATTGAACTCAGGTCCTTTGGAAGAACAGTCAGTGCTCTTAACCGCTGAGCCATCTCTCCAGCCCCTTAAGACAGGTTCTTAACTATTTATCCCTAGTAGCCAAGTTAATTAACCCAATCAATTTGTAGCCAAGTTGGCCTTGAACTTGTGGCAGCCTTGCTAGTTCCAGAAAAGCCAGGGCTACAAAAAGACTCTGTCTGGAAAAACCAAAACCAAAACAGCAACAACAAAACGAACAAACAAAAAAACATAAACTAGTTAATTGTGGACGGTAGAAACATCTTATAATTCTGGGAGAAGAATGAGAAGAAGCATCTTAAGTTTAAGGCCCTCTCGACCTTAGCGCCATCTTCCTTGAAACGTCTGCTCCATGAGAGCGAAGTGGAGGAAGAAGCAAATGCGGAGGCTGAAGCGCAAGAGGAGAAAGAAGAGGCAGAGGTCCAAGTAAGCTGTGCACCCACAAGGCGGAAGGAGCAGAAGTAAGGGATGCTGAGGCCGGGACCGACGCTGGTACAAGTTGTTGGACTGTGCTGCGGTCGGGAGAAGTCTGAATGGACCCGAACATCGCCGCCTGCTCTCTGCAAGAGACCCCTGAAAGGAGACTCAGACTGCCGTCATTGCAACCACAACAGTCCCACTGGCCTTCCGCCCCGGGCCTCTGGCATTCTGGACTAGTTCTGTTCCCACTTGTGGCCAAGTGTAACTCGTGTACAATAAACCATCTTTCTCGCTGTCTCAGCTGAAGAATCAAAAAAAAAAAAAAAAAAGTTTAAGGCCAGCCTGGATTACAGTGCAAGACCCCTTCTCAAACAAGCAATCTCTGAAGGGAAAGGCCCTGTAATTATCTTGTACTGGGGATGGTTCAACACCTTATGGACAGTGAACAAGTGGTATGTCTGTACTTTATGCCCAACTTAGGGAGGATAATTTTTTTTTTATGTGAACTAGGTCAGAAAGTTTTTTGAAACTGTGTAGAAGTGGATATTTAGGGGGCTGGAGAGATGGCTCAGAGGTTAAGAGCACTGACTGTTCTTCCAGAGAACCTGAGTTCAATTCCCAGCAACTACATGGTGGCTCACAACCATCTATGATGACATCTGGTACCCTCTACTGTATACATAATAAATAAATCTTTAAAAAGAAAAAAAGAAAATGTTCCATCCCTTGAGACTATGCATAAAACAATAAGGCAGAAAGCTGCAAAGTCCATGTCTTCATGAACATTTCAGGCACAGATACATTTTACTGCATGGATATTTTATTTTATTTATTTATTTATTTATTTTTTAAAAAACTTTATTTATTTATTTGCCTTGGTGTTTGCCTGGAACTGGAACTACAGACAGTTGTTAGCTGCCATGTGGGTGCTGGGAAACGAACCCGGGTCCACTGGAAGAGCAGACGGTGCTCTCAACCGCTGAGCCATCTCTCCAGCCCCTGCATGGGATATTTTAAATGCTTCTAGCAGCCAGACCTAGTTGTAAAGGTCAATGAACTGGCTGAGGTAAGAGGATTGTAAGTTCAAGACCAATCTAGACCACTTGGTGAGAGAAATAAATAGTAAAAAGAGACCTGGGGGCATTGGAGGAGGCTCTGCGGTTCAATGTGGCTAAATGTACTTGTTTGACCCAGGTTTGGCTTTCTGCACCAACATGGTGTCATAACCATTTGTAGCTCCAGGTCCAGGGGATCAACGTCCTCTTCTGGCCTCCATGGATAACAGGCACGCATATAATGCACACAAAACATACACAAATATGTGTATATATGTATGTGTGTATACATATATATGTGATAAAATTAATTAATAAGAGCTGGGGAGGAGATAAGCAGTAGCATGTTTGCCTAGCATGTTTAAGTCTCTAGGTTCAATCCCTAGTACACAAAATAATAAATACAATTCTCCTGGAATTTTATTTTTGTCTTTAGGTAGTTGTGTTATTGATTTGGCTTACTCTGAAGCCCATGCTAGCTAGCTTCAAACTGAATGCTCCTAATTCAGTTTCGTAAGTGCTGGGCCTGCAGGTACACACCATGATATTGTTAAGGGTTTTCAGAGACTGTTGACATGATTGGAGATAATGTAGTTCTTCACCAATTCACAGAGTGATAGCCAGGTCCTCAAGCTAGATGGTGTGTCCTGGAGCTAATGTCACTAGACACCTGGCCTTCTCAACCTATTGTCTGTCTTTCCAGCCCCGTCAATAGGAAAAAGACACTTGCTGAGGATGCCTGTGACTAAAGAAGTCCCCATAGCTATCCTAGGCCTGCAAGTCAACAGACCAAGCAAGTGTAGTCAGTTTCTCTGAGCCAAACTGACCTCTACATGCAGGCAATTTACTCTGTCTATAGAAATTGGTCTGAGGGGCTGGAGAGATGGCTCAGCGGTTAAGAGCACTGTCTGCTCTTCCAGAGAACCCGGGTTCGATTCCCAGCACCCACATGGCAGCTAACAACTGTCTGTAGTTCCAGTTCCAGGCAAACACCAAGGCAAATAAATAAATAAAGTTAAAAAAAAAAAAAGAAAAAAGAAATTGGTCTGAGCAGAGCAGGCAGTGGTGGTTGGTGCATGCTTTTAATTCCAGTACTTGGCAGATCTCTGAGTTAGGGGGCCAAGCTGGTCTGCAGAGTGAATTTCAGGACAGCCAAGGCTACACAGAGAAACCCTGTCTTGAAAAAAAGAAGAGGAGGAGGAAGAGAGAGAGAGAGAGAGAGAGAGAGAGAGAGAGAGAGAGAGGGAGGGAGAGAGAATGGATGGTTTGGTTTTACAGCACCTGCTCTGAAGTCATCTGCCCGACTGGAGGAGAGCTCACTAAAGGACTCAGGGCCCTTTATACGCTTTTCTATTTAGATAGGTGTGAACACACACACCTTTAATAATTCTAAGTACTTGGAGCACTTGGAAAGGAGATGCAGGCAGATCTGCAGACTGAGTTTCAGGGCAGCCAGGGCTAGAGAGATGTAGTTAAGAGCACATATACTGTAAGGGCCTTTGTTCAATTTCCAGCACCCATACTAGGATGCTTTACAACAGCTTATAACTCAGGTTCCAAGAGACCTGACATCTCTTTTGCACCACACATACACACACATTTTAATATATATATTGCTCTTTTGACACAGGACATTTCTGTTTAATGGCCTTGTCTGTCCTGGAACTCAGTATGTAGACTCAGTATGTAGATCAGGCTGGCCTTGAACTCACAGAGATCTGCCTGCCTTTGCCACCCAAACGCTTCCCAGCATACACAACCACTGCCTGGCCAGAACTTTCTTCTTTTTTTTTTTTTTAATTTTTTTTTTTTTTTTTTTTTGATTTACTTATTTATTATGCATACAGTTTTACAGAAGAGGGCGCCAGACCTCATCATAGATGGTTGTGAGCCACCATGTGGTTTTGCTGGGAATTGAACTCAGGACCTCTGGAAGAACAGTCAGTGCTCTTAACCTCTGAGCCATCTCTCCAGCCCCAGAACTTTCTTCTTTTAAACAGACCCCTTGCTAGATGATGTTGCCATCACAACTGTGCATCTCAGTCTTCAAAGGCAGCAGACCCGGCAAGCCTGCATCCAGGTCCTTCTCTCCCAAAAGGCCATTCCTCCAAATTCACTTCCCAGAGGAAGCTGCAGTTCTCACGCATCTGCAAAGACCAAACATAGGCAATGGATTGCCTCCTTCAGGGAATGGGTCTTGTGTGTACAACACATAAAAATCTAAAAGCAAAGGAGAAGGACAGATGTAAATGGAATTTTGCAGTTGTGAGGCAGCAAACTAGGGGCCGAGCTGTGTGACCTGCAGAGGTAGGCTTGGTCCCTGCCAAATGACTGAGGCACTCCTCCACCGATGCTCCTCTGGAGACCGCCAGTGAGACCCCAAACTGAAAACACTTTCATGGAATTTGGGGCCAGATGTTGGAGCAACCTGAAAATAAGCATAGTATCTGCCCCAACCACACTTGGCTTTGGCCTATTCTAGGAGTGCATTGCTCAAAGAAACCTTAGCCTGTATTTCTTTATTATCCTGAATAGCTTTTGAGGACTAAAACTTCATATTGTATAATTAAATAAGCCATATAGGTATGAGATGTATAGGTGATACCTTAAGCAAAAATAGAAACAAACATGCAGTCTAACAACAATAACCTTAAATTTATACCAATATACAAAAATATCTTAAGCAGACCCATTGTTCTCCTAATACCAGGCCAGCAGGGAATAGGATACCCTCATCTACAAATCCCACCCCAACCCCCAACCCATCCCATCAGCCAGGGACTTCAGCGGCTGCCTGAGACCCACAGTTCACCAGCACCTATTGGATCAAGACACTTTACCCAGGCCCAGCCTGGTCTCCGTGACCTAGGCCTCAGGGCACAGCCCTTGGAACACTGCTACCACCCATTGTTTCCCTATTCCTGGCCATGAGGAAAATCTCCTACAGACAAGAACTCTTCGTTAAAACCCCAACCCTGTTTGGGAGACTAGAAAGATGGCTCAGTGGTCAAGAGCACTGACTGTTCTTCTGGAAGACCTGAGTTCGATTCCCAGCATCCACATGGCAGCTAACAGCTGTCTGTAATTCCAAGATCTGACACCCTTACACAGTTATACATGCAGTCAAAACACCAATTCACATAAAATTAAATAAATAAATATTAAAAAAAAACTCGTTTGTTGGACACCCCCATCTACAAAGGAATACAAAACAGAAAGGAAGAAGTCAGACTATCACTATTTGCAAATGATATGACTGTATACATAACTGACCACCAAAACCCAACCAGGGAACTCCTACAGCTGATAAACACCTTCAGCAATGTAGCAGGGTACAAGATTATCTCAAAATAATCAACAGCCCTCCTATACAGAAATAATAAAAGGGATGAAAAAGAAATCAGAGAAACATCATCCTTTACAATAGCTGCAAATAGCATTAAACATCTCAAGGTAATGTTATGGTCGGCGTCCAAAAACAGAGAGTTATACTCCGATATGGGGAAACAAAAAGAAGTTTTATTAACACGAGCTCGAGGGTCACACAGCAGGAGAAGAGGCTGGCGACCCCGATTCCAAGGCTCACAGGCCTTTTATGGGGTGGTTCTACCAGGGCGAGGGGAGCGGGGTCACCCAAGGTACAGCCATTTGGTCCGGCCAAATGTCTTCATAGTAGGCATTAATCTTTGCAGGCATGGCAGGCTTGGTGCCAGTTACGGTGGGCTAATCTGGTGTGGAGGCGTGGGGGAGCAGGGTGCAACACATTTCAATCAAGCACAGCGGGTAGTGGTGGGGCTTCCCCCACAATGGCCCAAGCACGGCTGGTGGGGGTTGGGGTGGGGATTCCCCCACAATGGCCTTTCATTAACTCTAAGCAAAGAAGTGAAAGACCTGTATTGTAATAAGAAGTTTCTGGCCTAGCCCTGAAGTTTAGACCCACTCACAGCCCTCCTTTGGCCTAGCACCAAATAATCACACAAAAACATAATTTTATGCTGATTGGCCTATGACTCAGACATATTGATAGCTAGCTCTTTCTCTTAACTCAGTCTATTTCCATTAATCTGTTTAGCCATGTGGCTTGGTATCTTTACTCAGAGCAGCATCTTGTTCTCATTTCCTCTAGGTCTGCTGGCATCTCTCCTGGTGTCTCTCTGGCATCTCTGCTCTGCTCTCCCTGTTCTCAGAGTTTTCTTAGTCTGGCTGCCCCACCCACACTTCCTGTCTGCCTTCTGGCCAATCAGCTTTTATTAAACCAGTAGGAGGGACAATGTACCAGAACATAATCCCACTACACTGTATGACAAGAACTTTAAGAATTTGAAGAAGATATCAGAAAATGGAAAGATCTCCCATGCTCTTGGATAGGTAGGACCAACACAGTAAAAATGGCAATCTTACCAAAAGCAATCTGCAGATTCAATGGAATCCCCATCAAAATCACAACAGAATTCTTCACATACTTCAAAAGAACAATACTCAACTTTATATGGAATAACAAAAAAAAAAAAAAAAAAAAAAAAAAAAAAAAAAAAAAAAAAAAAAAAAAAAAAAAAAAAAAAACAACTACCCAGGATTGACAAAACAATCCTGTTCAATAATAGAACTTTTGGGAGGCATCACCATCCCTGACTTCAAGCTCTACTATAGAACTACATTAATAAAAACAGCTTGATGGGGCTGGAGAGATGGCTCAGCGGTTAAGAGCACTGACTATTCTTCCAAAGGACCCGGGTTTGATTCCCAGCACCCACAAGGCAGCTCACAACTGTCTGTAGTTCCAGTTCCAGGCAAACACCAAGGCAAATAAATAAATAAATAAATAAATAAATAAATAAATAAATAAATAAAGTTAAAAAAATAAAAATAAAAATAAAAATAAAAACAGCTTGGTACTGGCATAGAAACAGACTAATAGGGGCTGGAGAGATGGCTCAGAGGTTAAGAGCACTGACTGTTCTTCCAGAGGACCTGAGTTCAATTCCCAGCAAAACCACATGGTGGCTCACAACCATCTATGATGAGGTCTGGTACCCTCTTCTGTAAAACTGTATGCATAATAAATAAGTAAATCTTTAAAAAAAAAAAAAAGAAACAGACTTATAGATGATTGGAATGGCATCAAAGACTCTGACGTTAATCTACACACCTATGAACACCTGATTTTTGAGAAAGAGGCCAAAAATATACAATGGAAAAAAACAGCACCTTCAACAAATGGTGCTGGCATAACTGGATGGTGGCATGTAGAAGAATGCAAATAGATCCATATCTATCACCCTGCACAAAACTCAAGTCCAAGTGAATCAAAGACCTCAACATAAACCCAGTTACACTGAATATGATAGAAAAGAAAATGGATGGCTCATCAGTTAAGAGTACAGACAGCTCTTCTGGAGGACCTGAGTTCAATTCCCAGCATCCACATGGCAGCTAACAACTGTCTGTAATTCCAAGATCTGACACCTTACACAGTTATACACGCAGGCAAAACACCAATTCACATAAAACAAAATTTTAAAAAAAGAAAAGAAAATGGAAAATAGCCTTGAATGCACTGGCACAGGAGACCACTTCCTAAATATAACAGCAGTAGCACACTGAATGCAACAATTAATAAATGGAACCTCCTGAAACTGAGAAGCTTCTGTAAAGCCAAGGACACAGTCAACAAGACAAAACAACAGCCTACAGAATGGGAAAAGATCTTCACCAGCCCTACATTGGACAGAAGAGAGACATCCAGGAATCCTCCTGGGAAGGGGAAATAGAGAAGATCTCCGAGTAAATTTGGATCATATGGGGGAGGGAGCAAGGGGGATATGAAAAGAGAACATGAGGGAATGGGATGGTTGAGTTGGGGGAGCCACAGAGAGGGAGAACAAAGAAATAGATATCTTGATAGAGGGAGCTATTGTGGGGTTAAAGAGAAACCTGGTGCTAGGAAAACATCCAAGAACCCACAAAATGAGCCCAGCTAGGGCTTCAAGCAATAGTGGAAGGGGTGCCTAAACTGGCCTTCCCCTATTATGAAATGATTGACCACCCTAATTATCATTATAGAACCTTCATCCAGCAGCTGATGGAGGCAGATGCAGAGATCCATAGCTAAGCACCAGGTTGAGCTCCATGTCCAGCTGAAGAGAAGGAGGAGAGATTATATGAACAAAGAGATCAGGGTCATGATGAGGAGACCCAAAGACATGGCTGACCTAAGCTACTGGAAGCTCACTAACTCTGAAATGACAGCTGAGGAATCTTCATGGAAAGGAACTAAACCCTCTGAAAGTAGACAACAGTCGAACAGTGTAGGCAGTTTGTGGAGCCTCTTGCACTTGGACCAGAGTTTATTCCTGGTGTATGAGTTGGCTTCTTGGAGCCCATGCCCTGCAGGGAACACCTTTCTCAGCCTTGATACTGGGGGGAGGGACTTAGACCTACCTCAGTTGGATAAGCCAGACTGAACTGACTCACCTTGGAACTCCTTGCCCTCTCTGGGGAATGGATGGAGAGTTGGGATAGGGAAAGACTAGGGGAGAAGGGGAGGGTGGGGAAGCAGTTACGGGTATAGGGAAAAATTAATAATAAAAATATCTCAAGTAGAAGTAGAAACATGTATACAGCATAACAAAATAATCTTAATTTGTATTAATATACAAAAATCAATACTAATGTAAAATATTTAAGACTAGTAGCTGCTGCAGTTTGAGCATTGATTCAATAATCTACCATTTATCCTATCAATCTACCATTTATCCTATCAATCTACCATTTATCCTATCAATCCTACCCCACTTTTTCTTTTCCTTCTTTGTGTCCAACTATTTATTTGTGTGTGTGTGTGTCTACTTTTTCTTTTCTGATGAGATCCCAGAATCTAGTCTCTTTGTTGGGAGCCAAAGTCAACTTAGCCATATTTTATAAATTAGCTCCTCTGCAGCTAGCCAGCAGTATAGACTAGATAGCCAAATACCAGAGACTACATACCCTTATTGTTAAGCTAAACCATGACTTCAGGCTTTCTCTTTGACCTTCTCAGATCAGCAAGGTGACCTTCCTCAGACCCTCAACTGTAACAGATAGATTTCCATATCAATTCTACCCTGTCTGTTATTTCCCCTCACATTCTTTTGAACATCCCACCCCTTTCCTCCCAGCTACCTGCATGGCAGAGATTCTGTATAAATATTGGCTGTAACAATAAAGCTTAGGAGGACTTGAACAGAGAGATTTGTCTTGTCCTTCCATTCTTTTGTGTTCCTGCCTTCCATTTGCTTCCTTCCCAGGTCTAGGTCCACGCTGAAGACCCTGCTGGCCGGGGCATCTCTTTTGTTCCGTCCCCATGTATATTTTTTACACGCCCTATAACAACTTGTAACCAGTCCCCATACATGATGACAAATATTCACGGGCTGAGAGATAGCTCAGCGGTTTAGAGCACTGACAAATATCCACAACTCCGAGAAAGACAAAAACTACCTACCCCATCTGTTGGGAAAGTGAACATCCTATTCTTAAAATTACTTACTAATGTCTGGGGGCAACAGCATCTCTAGGGGACCCTATAAAAACTGAAACAATGGCTAAGTCTCAGGAGAAGCAGCTGCATCACTTGTTGCCAGTCTCTGAGTAAGGGAAAGTGTAGGGCTTACTGAGGTCCTGGCTGGAAGTGTGTAATGGGGGACCATCTCAGCTAGCCACCTTGGAATTGTCCTGAGAATTTTGTAGTCCAAAGCTTACCTTCAGGTGATGTTTATCAGCTTAGTGGTATCATCATTGTGGGGCCCATAATTCTTTTGGAGACTTCAGAGACCACTTTTAGGAATGTTTGTTGTTCACTGCTAAAAATTTAAACATATTAAATACCATATGCTGTAAAGGTTAGGGAAGTTAAAGGACTATGATCCATTACATACATCTGGAATATCCAGGCTTAATTCCCAAATACCTATCTAAACTCAAGCCTGAAATCACATATAAGAAGCTACATGACATCTAAGGTTAGAATTAGTTAGTACTTTATAATTTCATTAATATCAACACAGAAAGTTTAATTTTTGTGAAAGAACTTACACCTTAAGAAAGGTTTTAAAGAGTCAAAATGAACTTAAAGGGTATGAGATTTATAACAATAACAGCCCCTACATTTGGGTTTTTCTTCTGTCCCATACCAGGTGGCTCTTCTGATATGAGACAGAGACTTTGAATTTTAACAACATCTAAGGTTTAGAAGAGAGAGCTACACTCCAACTCCAAAGCCAGCATTAGTTTTTAAATGAGTCAGGACTACATAAAGACCACTTGTTTAACATGTTTGTAGAGAATAGCAAAAAACAGACATTTTGAAAGGTTTATGAACTTTTACCCTGTAGGAAGTACTTTATACCATTAAGCCAAATGACTCCTTTGCTTGGAAATTTTTCTCTGAGTCTCCCATATATATATGTCCAAAAGTCTTTACATTCCTCAATTGGATGTTTTATTTTTCTGGAAAGACAAAAAACTCAAACAAAACAAAAAACCCTGCCCTGCCCTCAACAACCTCGACACTAATTAGATGATTTTTTTTTCCTTTTCATCAGGTTGAATCACCACATTGTTGATGAACTATCATCTCTCCTAATCAAGAGGTCTGTGCTGTTTGAATAGAATCTTTATCAATTTTGATGGTTATCCATAGATTTTCTTCACCTCTGGAATGAAGCAAAAACTCTTCCCCAGGGCTGGAGAGATGGCTCATCGGTTAAGAGCACTGACCGTTCTTCCAGAGGATCTGAGTTTGATTCCCAGCATCCACATGGCAGCTAACAACTGTCTGTAATTCCAAGATCTGACACCCTTACACAATTATGCATGCAGGCAAAACACCAATTCACATAAAATAAAAATAAATATTAAAAAAAAATCTCTTCCCCAACATAACACATATCCTGGTTTCTATTCTGAGGTCTACAGATCTTTAAAGCATACTGGCTAATTTAGTTCAGTGGGTTTTTTTTTGTTTGTTTGTTTTTTCTGTTATCCAATGTCTCTCTACAGCTGCTGTTTCCTTTTCATTAGCATTTAAAAACTGCAAAGTGGGGCTGGAGAGATGGCTCAGCGGTTAAGAGCACCGTCTGCTCTTCCAGAGGACCCGGGTTCGATTCCCAGCACCCACATGGCAGCTAACAACTGTCTGTAGTTCCAGTTCCAGGCAAACACCAAGGCAAATAAATAAATAAATAAATAAAGTTTTAAAAAAAAAAAAAAATAAAAAAAAAAATAAAAACTGCAAAGTCGGGCTGGAGAGATGGCTCATCGGTTAAGAGCACCGGCTGTTCTTCCAGAAGACCCGGGTTCGATTCCCAGTACCCACATGGCAGCTAACAACTGTCTGCAGTTCCAGTTCCAGGCAAACACCAAGGCAAATAAATAAATAAATAATAAATAAAGTTAAAAAAAACTGTAAAGTCAATAAAGGATTGTCCAATCTATCTCAGGAATCATTATTACTCTTTTTTGTTTATCAAACATGATTTTTAAATTATGATTAGATAATTATATAACTGCTTGTCCTGTAGGATTTTCTGGTATACTTGTCATATAGTTTATGTGATAATATGAAAAAAAAACTGTTTGATTTTACTAGAGACATATGCTAACATTGTTGGTCTTAATTTGTATAGGTATTCCCATAATGGCCATAACTTCTAATAAACTTGTAATTACAGATATGCAATTATTTTAGCCTTTTGAGAATTCTAAGCAGTTGCTCACTGAAATCCTGAATATGTATTATAGTACAGTGTATATATTTCAATTTTATTTTTATTTATTATTTTATGTGAATTAGTGTTTTGCCTGCACGTATAACTGTGTAAGGGTGTCAGATCTTGGAATTAGACGGTTGTTAGCTGCCATGTGGATGCTGGGAATCAAACTCAGGTCCTCCAGAAGAACAGTCAGTGCTCTTAACGGCTGAGCCACCTCTCCAGCCCTAATTATTTAGTTCTTAGTAGTTAGCTAATGTCTCCCAGTAAGATTTGGAAGTTATTCCTGAATCTTCAGACTTCTCTCAAGCACTCCAAGCTGCTTTAGAGCATAGGGTCAAAAGTATGATCATCAAATGTTACCTGTTCTTCCACACCAGCATAATGGCCCTCACCAAGCATTTGGTCTTGGGAAATCTCATAGCCTTGCTGTTCAATGGTCGAATTTCTCCACCACACACTCCACTGTAACTGAGGGCCAGATTCCAATACTGCTGTAACTAAATCTTTCCAGCCTTGTAGAATAATTTTGTTCTGAGAGGCCCATGAATTTAACATCTGCTTCACAAAAAGTGAATTTGTATACCATAGAAAATTATTGCTTTCTTTTTTTTTTTTCCTTTATTTTGTATTTATTAAAAAAAAACACAGTAAAAAGAATTTAAAATGTGGAAGAGTTAACAATAACTATATAGAGGATAAGAATGATAAGCATGGCTTATCAAGGGTAGACATACAAATAAGATTGCTACACCTATATTTTCTTTGTGTTCATCTTTCCCTCTGAATTTTTTTTTTTC
>PVIH01011644.1:0-68005 GCA_004025045.1 Sigmodon hispidus
CATTGTGTCCCACAAGTTTGGATACGTTGTAGATTCATTTTCATTGAATTCTAGGAAGACTTTGATTTCTTTCTTAATTTCTTCCTTGACCCAGAGATGGTTCAGCTGATTGATGTTTAGTTTCCATGAGTTGGTAGGCTTTCTTTGGGTTTTGATGTTGTTGAATTCTAACTTTAGGCCCTGGTGGTCCGATATGTTATAAGGGATTATTTCCATTTTTTGTATCTGCTGATATTTGCTTTATGACCAATTATGTGGTCAATTTTGGAGAAAGTTCCATGAGGAGCTGAGAAATATGTATATTTCTTTGCCTTTGGTTGGAGGGATATGTAGATATATATGAAATCCATTTGCATCATAACCTCATTTAGACTCCTTAGATAGAGTAAACAAGGTATTTCAGGACAAAGTCAGACTGAAAGAATATCTATCTACCAATCCAGCACTACAGAGAGTTTTAGAGGGAAAATTCCAACCTAAAGACCCCAGATATACCCACGAAATCACAATCAATCAATAAGACCATAGAAGAATACCCTAAAGTAAGAAAATACAATTTGCCACCAAAAATGGCAGGAATTATAAATCAATGGTCACTAATTTCCCTTAATATCAATGGTCTCAACTCTCCTATAAAACATCACACACTAACAAGATGGATACAACAACAGAAGCCATCCTTCTGTTTCCTATAAGAAACACACCTCAACTGCAAATACAGACACAGGCTTAGAATAAAGGGCTGGGAAAAGATTTTCCAGTTTAAGGCAATAGCTAATTAATGTAAACAAGGACTTCTAATATCAACACATACATAAACACTTAACAAATCTTATTTATCCAGTGGCTCATTGATATCTTAAGGGGAGGGGCAGAATTATTAGAATGAAGCAGGTTGGTTAATTAGCTATTGCCTTAAACTCAAATATACTTATTTGTGAAATATGTGGTACCAATAAAGACACATGACACCAGTCACTTGGTACTACTGTAAGAATAAAGACTGAGGCAGTTTGGGTAGGTGATTAAATTACATCTTAAAGGATAAGGCAAGGTCATGCTTGGCAAAGGTGAGAGTAGACAAAAGCTGGTAGGAGACAGTGCCACACAGCTGCATGGAAACAACATGACTACAGGCATTATCAACTCAAAATGCTTTTAACTTTGCATTTAAAATATCTAGTACTAGGAGGCATTTTACAACTAACAGCATTTCTTTGGCTACACCTATTTTCTGTGTGGCAAGAAACTGATGGTTTGTCTTCCAGTTTACTATATTTTAGGTTCAGGTGCTATAGTTCAGCTTATAGGTCATTCAGAGAAGGTACATGGCTTTCATACAGCTGGGGATGTGAACCTGGAATTGTAACAAAGAGGGACTTTATGCTTTCAGAATTTGATTTGATGCTCTGTGTGAGAAATAAGAAAGAAAATATCAAATTTGGTGGCTAGAACCATGAGTTGAGGAAAATGTAGGGCAGAGTTAAGGGAGATCCAGAGGTGAGTATCCCAGTCCAAGAGAGAAATGATGAAAAGCATTGGGGAACTTGGGAAATCAGCCATCAAGAACATGATCTCTGCTATTGCTGGAAATGACTGCTATAATTAGATGGAACAGAATACACATTTCTGAAAATAAATACCATTTATTTTGTGGGATCAACAACATACTACACTGACTTCTTGATCTTTGTACCCCCCCCATTTGACCAGCTGTGAAAGTGGGTAATAAAATGTGTGCTTCATTAAAATGTGCTAATTTAAAATTCTACAAATCAAAGCTTTTACAGGGAATAGCTACCACCATATGTCTATATTTCTTGCAAGGGAGAAAGTTCCAAATCAATCAGTTGGTTTATTATTTGATGTACTACAGATCAATACAGGGACATTTGTCAATTGGGATCTCTTTAATACCTTAGTATACAATCAAAGAAACTCATTATTTCTTATTACATGAAAGTCATTGACATCTACTCTGCACCATTACTTTTATATAATTGTAGTCTTGAGTAATTATATCACATACAATTGTGTTTCGGTTAATTGTATAATGAGAAATGTGTTTTGCTTAGTGGGTAAATGGTATATTTCAGTTGATTTGCATTAACAAAATAGAAAACTGCAGCCAAAGCTTTGTTTAGTCTCTTACTGATCTAACTTACATTTGTTTGACATCTTTGATGGGAGTGGAGAAGTATTACAAAAGCAGGTGTTTCCTGACTTTTGTGTTTTCTTTAATTTTTTGTAATGAAGATAAGTGCCATGAAAAGTGCATATGTAAGTAGAGTAAGAACAACAGTAAAAGTGTAAAATACAGAGTCCAGAGGCCTGAGGTCAGACAAAAAGAAAAAAAGCCTCACTGCTTGGAGTAGCAGACACAGGGGCCTCTGGACTCCTTATCCTGCTGAAACAGTGAGATTCAGGTTCATAAAAGACTTTTCCACCATTCTGTTTTTCTTGTATTGATCAGTGTGAACTGGTCACACTGCTACCCAGTGGGTACAAACTTGTCTGCTGGGGATTGTAGGGGTAGAGATGACTCTGGCTGTGGTTTCCCTTTCAGTGCTCTGAGGAGCTCTGAGTCTCTCCTCTTGGACCTCAGATTCTAAGGCCTATCATTGCTTTTTATGTATTTTTCTTGCTCCACAGTGAAATGGACCTTACACATTCAAAATTTTATTTTTTTGTTCCAAACTCTGCCTTTTACATATTTGAATGTCTTAGGGCTAGGCATTTTGGGGGAAGTCAGATATGGCAAGGCCATAGTAGTCTTCAAGAAAAAAAAGGCACACATTTTCCAAAATCCTGGTCCAAAATCCTCCCAAAATCCTTGGACTCTTATGGGCTCTTTGAAATGGTGCTTGCAAAGTGGTAGCTTCTGCTACTTTTGAGTTGTTTAGAGTCAGCCTTTGTAACATCATTTTAGAGTTTGAAAGATTTCTCATTAGCTATGAATACTGTAACCCCTGAATCTCAATCACTCAGAGAAACCACCGGGGACAGAGATTCCCAAAATGCAACAACAAGCTTTTTTGTCAGCATGATACAAGCCAGGCAGGGAACTTGTTCTCCACACCACACAGGTGCAGTGCAGGGAAGAGCTGAGCACCCCAAGTTATACAAGCTTTTTATAGAGAAAGACCATAAAGCAGGATTACTTGGAGTTAAGGCTACAGTTGTGCTCTTGCTAAACTAATGCTTAGGGACTTTTTACAGTTTAGCATTCCTGGACCCCACCTGGGTGTTATGACTAGTGGATTTTTATTGCCTAAGGGTTAGATCATCCAGGTGTCCTTAGATAGCATTTAGCTCATTTCTTCTTGGAACTGGACAAGCCCCTGCCAGAAATGTGAAAATGAATTGTATTTCATCTCTATGGCTATTAGAATACAAAATGAGGTTTCTTGAGCTAGGTTTACTTTCTCCAAAAACTTGTTTTGCAAGCATGAATATATATAGCTCTCAGCACTCATGTAGCATGCTATAGGTGGTGACCACTTTAACCCTCTTGCTGTGGGAGGTAGAGCTGAAACTTGCTGGTTGCCAGCACAGTTAGAAATAAAACCAACACAATTATTGTAAGCTCCAGGCTCAAAAAAGGCACTTGCCTCAAAAGGTGGAGGATAATAGAGGAGGCTATCTGACATGCTCCTTCTGCCTCCACACTTGTGCACAAACATGCACATAACACACACACACACATACACACACACACACACACACTCACACACACCAAATAAACCTTTATTAAGACTGACAGACCCTGATTTTTATTCAGTTTTCTGAAATGCCAGGAAAATTTAGGATGGCGAAAGTTCTTTTCCGTGTGGATTGTCCTCATACTGTGCTACCATTGAGAGAGATTATGGATATCATCCAGTCCCAGCCCCAAACATACAGAAATAGGCATTACATGGAGGGAACAAAATCAGTTATGGAAACAGAGGAGTATTACTCTTGTCTCTGATGTTGTATCCTAAGAAGATTTTCTTCTATTCCCTTTGAAAGAGCAAACCATTTCCTTTTTCCACTGGGTGGATCACACATAACACAGTGTTGTATTCAGTTTCCTGCAGCCAAATATGTTATAAAACACAGTTTTCTCGTTCTTTTCCTCCTAGCATATTTTTCCACTAAAAAAAGAATGTGTTTTGCTCTCTGGTCAAGATTCTTAGCTTCTCAGCTTGAGCAGGGGGAACCACAAATGCAGAGGATGGGAAAACATCATGTTGGATAACCTTCATGAACAGATTCTTGATACATACTACCCCATGTGTAGGTGTATGTTAAAAACAGTGGCTAATATAAAAAGTTATATATATGTCTGAGCACTTATCTAAAACTGAAAGCCTTTATATTAGGTGCCAGAAGAGCCATGGTAAAGGCAGTGCCCACACAATCTGGGCTCTTTTCTCTAAGTGAGAAATGCTACAATATGGTATTCTCCATTCATTAAATGGGGCCAAAATTATAACAGACATATCTTTGTTGTTTATTAATTTTTAAAAAATCCTTTTTTGCCCTGTTTCATGGAGGAAAAGAAAAGGTTTCATTTTAAGCAGTCATTCCAGAATAAAGAGTCTTTAAATATTATTTCCATTGACTCTGTCCACAGTGCTACAAAGCCCAAGAGGTTCTTCAAGTGTGGCCAAAGCACAATATCACAGTGCACAGAGCAACTTGTTAGAAAGGAAATTTCTAGGACTAGGAGATAATTTCATGTTGATGGCGCACAGCTCCAGGAGATTTGACTTTTTTTTTTCTGGGCTCCAAGGACACCTATACTCCCATGCACATACTCCTATACACATACACATAGTTAGAACACAAAATAAATCTTAAAGGAGTTAGTCAGCTCACAACAGGGTTGGGACAAGACTTCAACTTTAAGAAGTTCCCATGGTGATTATTGGGGACACTCAGGTTTGAGATCTGTGTAGTTGGCACCAGTGCCCAGGGAATTTAACCAAATGTTTCTTCAAGATGGAAGGTTCAACGGTCACAGGAGCCCCAGTGTTTGCCAATTTCTGAACTTATGGGGTTGTGCAGGGCCTGCTGCTAAAATTCTAAAGAGGAGTAATGGGTTGGGTGGTCAGAGCTAGTAGAGGATGCTGCCATCAAGGAAGGAGAAACCAGAGGTATGAACTGCTCAGGGAGGTCAAAGAGCATAGCCAATCACTTACTTTGGATGTCATAGTATGGGTCTGAGAGGATGAGAGGTGTTGAACACCTGTTTGCATGGCCAGAAGGCTGGACCTGTGAATAGCAGTGCCTAACAATGAAAGGAAATTAAGACCAGAGGAACTTTCCAGAACAAAAGGAAAGTCTACAATCTAACTAAGAGTCTAATTAATAGTTTATCTTTAAATAATACTTGCTATGAACCAGGACAACTATCTGTGAGCATTTGTGAGTGTGTGAGCATGCATTATTGCCTGTGTGTGTATGTAATACTAACAATAGGGATCATCATTAACTACATTTTCTAATAATGATTTTGAGATGCTAAGTAACCTTCCCAAGCCCTGAGAGTCAGCATGTAGCAGAAACAAATCTACTTGGAGAGAACTCAGATGTTTCTCCATGTTACTCTATTGCTATAATTAATTACAAACCGAATCCCCATACAATGAATTAATATTTATTAGAGGGAGGGAACTTACAAATACCAGAGCACCTCCAGGAGAAAACAAGTTTCCGACTCAGCTCGAGGGGAAAATCTGCCTTCTCCCAGAGGTTGTAGGAACCAAGAGAGGGAGCAAGTCTGGGTCTGGGGTTTCAAATGATTCTGGCTACGCCCCATTGGAATCAGCTTCTTGATGTCATAAGTGCTTCTCTGGGTAACCTGAATCCCCACTATCCTGAATAATAAAGATCTAATACATGAATACTTTTTGCTGAGATATAAGCAACTATCCAGTCTTCAACACCATCAAGACCTGAGAGAGAAAATATATTACCTGGAAGTTGGAAGCACGAGAGAATAACTTCCAAGATTCAGGAGAGGAAAACAATAGTTAGCTATCTGGAAGTCACCCATAGCTTCTCTGTATACTGGGAGCATCCACCTTTCTGGCTACTGGCCTAGTATGTCTGATAAGTCTCTTCAGAAACAGGGCATTTTGGGTAGTCTAATGACATAAAGAATTCAATCTTTTGAATATTAATCAGAATACACATATTGTTTAAAGTAATAACAGTATCTTAAATACATATCATTGTACAAAAAATCTAAACAGAGTTATACAAAACATCTGGTGTATATTTTATAACAAATTTTATGTATGACTAGCATAAATAAACAGAAGTAGAAATTGTACTATGGAAATGACAATAATATACTTAATATTCATTAATAAGCAAAATATTTTAAACAGAGGTAGAAACGTGCAAGATAGGGCAATTATATATTCAATTTTGTATCAATATACAAAATATCTGAATCAAACATATAAAAAAAATTTCCAGTTCTATCAATACACAAGCATCTATATCATGGCAATTTGTTTTTGGTTCGTCCTTTGGCTAATAGTTGTTTGTAGGTAGATATAATCATCTATCTATATCTTTCCTACCCATTCTCTTTTCTCTTCTTTAAAAGGAATTCTTAAGTCTATAATATAACTCTACCCACAACCCGAGATTCACTTATAACCACCCTATCAGAATGATAATTTTTCATAACCTTCAGATGATAAAACCTACCGGGAGAGGGGCATAGTTTTCTCACTAGATTGCTTCATGCTGACTTGTGGATGACAGTATCACTGTGGGGTCTTGTACTTCTAAAACAATGATTAAGTCTTAATGAATGGACTATAAACATTTGTAACCATTATCATAGTACTGTGTAAGTTCTTGTAAAAATCTTGTTAAAGGTATGAAATGAAGCAATCTTACAACTGTCCTGAATGGTCTATATATCAAAAATGATCATTGAGTGAGGTACAGCAAGTTCCTTTTTTATCTGTCTCAATGTCCCTCAGCCTCTCTTTTTTCTTCTTTCTTTCTTTCTTTTTTTTTGACACAGTGGGGACATCATTTTCCTTCTGGATGCTTTGGAGAGTGCTGGTAGGAGAAATTGTTCTTTATAGTGGGAATTCTAAGAAGAATTAAAATCAAGTGAAGATATTAGGAAGTCTTCAGGAAGGATTGTATGCAGATAGTATTCTTAGATTGAAAAAGTAGGAAATATGGAAAGTAGGGTTTAAGATAAGAGTACAATAATATTGGTACCTATGTAGTCCACTTATCTTCTATACCACACTAGGTGGCTTTTACTAATATGAGACAGAATCTCTCAGATTTTCTTTACCAGTGTACTTGGGTTTAGCAAGGGAGAAAGTAACTTACTCCAACTCCAAAGCCAGCTTCTTTTATAATCAAACCAGGGCCACATTTCTTTCTCTTCTTTTTTTTTTCTTATAGAAGATATAGATGTACAGCAGTGAGAATTGAGAAATTACCCAGTAGTGCATATTGGTGCCAGTTGTCCTTAAAAAAAAAAGTCTAAGCATTCAGCATTCTTTTAATATTGTGAAGATAATTGTATATATTCTGTAAAGACAAAAATGAGACCTTGCCCTAGCTTTGTTAGGTAAATGTTTCTTATCACATATTTGATTGTCATATCGGCACATGAGTCATTACTTCTTCTCCTCAGGAGGGGTCTCCTTTTTAATCAGTTCTGTTGGTACCTATATATTTTTTTTTCTGTTGTGAAAACAAAAGCAAAACCCCTACCACATCAAAGCACATATTCTGGCTTCCATCCTGAAGTCAGTACATCCTAGAATTAAATAGGTTGGTTCAATTCAGAAGTTTTGTTCTATTACCAAATGTCATCTCTTTCTCATCAGCATTAAGAAAGTTCAAGGTCTGCAAAAACACTGAGTAACCTTTCCCTGGGTTTTTTCATTTCACCTTTCTGTTATAAAGCATCTCTTTCAAGGTGTGACAGAAATTTTTCACAAACCATAATATTGTACTGTTTAGGTGGGTTTGGAGGATTATTAAATTCAGGTCTTGAGGTTTGCATGACAGTTTACTGTTGTGGACTATTAGTTTAAGATGAGTTACATTTTTTATGCTATGAAATATTTGTTTGATGATACAAGGTTGTTTTGCATTCTTTTTTTTCTTTTTATTACCCCTTTTCCTCCTCCCCTGTCCCCTTTCATGTTGCAATGTTGCATTTTTTTATATCATTTTTAATTAACTCTATAAAGCTATGTTACTTTGCCTAGAACACCTGATAGATAGGCAAGAGAAAGAATGGGCAGAGCTGCCAGGCAGAGAGAATGAACAGGAGGAGAAATCTAGGCTAAAGAGAAGACAGAGAGGGGGAGGATTGAGAGAAGGAGAAGGAGAGAAGAGAACCAGGGGCCCGCCACACAGCCACACAGCCAGCCACAGAGTCAAAGTAAGAAAAATATATAGAATAGAGAAAGGTAAAAAAACCCAGAGACAAAATGTACTTAAAGAGACACCAGATAAATTATGTTAGAAAAGTTAGTTGGAAATAAGCCAAGATAAGGCCAGGCTTTCCAAAGTAAGAATACATCTCCATGTTTTTTTATTTGGGAGCTAGGTCCTTAAAGAATAAACAAACAAAAGCAACTACATTTTTTCAAATGAACTCTTGCCTCAGTTTCCAAAGTATATTTAAGGAACCTATTCTGATAGCGTCCTTTACTATCAGTAGAATCTTGGCAATCTCTATGAAGATATTTTTTCCTTTCCCATAGGCAGAGTGATACCCTTCTATGTATGTTTGGGGCTCAGTATGAAGATGACCCTCTGACACAGGTACAGGGAGAAAGTTAGTGGGAATTCCATTCTCAGGCATGGTGGCTTACAGGCCTTACTATTGGACTGTTGTTTTAGAATTACTTAGCTTTTATATTTTTTGCCTACAGAATAAAAACAATACTATTAAGGCCAAATTTCAGCTGTGACTGTAAACACATGTCAAGATTTTATTTAGAGTTCACTGGCAGGATAAACCTCTGAAAAAGCCAATATTCAGTGGTCTCTGTGGAAATACTTGAAGGCAAAATATTTGCTTAAAAGTCAATTAGAATATTCAGATTATTTATCATTGAATTTTTGTTAAAGATTATGATATTTAAGGTAAGATAAATGAGTAAGTTGAATTTCACAGTGAACTTTACATTGATAAAATATAGGTGTATATTTATAAAGTGAAGTTGGAACTTAATGAATGTTTTTTAATATCAATAAAGTCACATTTTCTATCCGTGTATATCCTTATTCAATATCCCTTCCCCCTCACACCCCTTCCAGTCACTCTCTCTTCTCCACATCTCCCCATCTTCTCCCCAGCATGGGCAGGAGGTCCCAAGGACTGAGTATTGCTCAGTTCAGCATCCACTCCAAGCAGATCCAGTTTCCTCACCCCAATATCAAGACTGAGTCAGATGTTACTCTAGAAGGAGTGAGATCCAAGATGATGGTCAAAATCTTTCAGATCCCAAGCTGTTCAGTCTTGGTTTGCAACTTGGACATGCTTTTCTTTTTGCTTTTTTGTTTAGAGTCCACTATTGTGTGAGTATATCCCCTGCTTATCTTTCTGGGTTTGTGATATCTCGCTAAGAAGGATATTCTCCAAATCCATCCATTTGCCTGCAAATTTTAGGATATCATTTTTTCTTACTGCTGAGTACTACTCCATTGTGTAGATGTAACACAATTTGTTAATCCATTCATCAGTTAAGGGGCATCTAGGTTGCTTCGAATTTAATGAATGTTTTAATGTAAGCTCAATGCACCAGAATTTAAAAAAAGAGAAACTCTTAGAAGAAAGTGAGGCACACCCATCACAAACATGTGTATGGCTTTCTCATGGAAAAGTAATAGAAAATGAAATAAACCCAAGTGGGGTTAGACCCTCAAGCAAAAGTTATGGAATAATGTTATTTGTTGTTATTGTTGTTTTCAGACAGTGTTCCTTTGGGTCACTATTCTAGCTGTCGTGGTCCCAACTTGCTCTGTAAACCAAACTGGCCTTGAACTCCTGGAGATTTTCCTACCTCTGCTTCCACTATAAAGCCCTGCAAAAAAATGTACATTTTAAAGCAAAAATTATGCACAGATTTTATCAGTATTGCTAGATATTCTCTGTAAAGAAACTTGAATATCCCTCATACACACATATTGTACTTTTGATCCAGTTTAAAGCAATTATTTATAAGTACTTAGATACTAAAGTTGTTGCAGTCCAATAACACAAGTCAATTACTAGGGCAGTCAAAATCAGGAATTTTTTTATCTGCATCTCTAAACAGCAAAAAGAGAAGCCAGGCTGTGAACCCATCTAAACTCTACTCAGACAAATTTATTCCATGGTTGGTTCTTTCCTCTGCTTTTGTGCTTGTGTGTAGGTGTGTGTGTTGTATGAATAAATGTATGTGACAGTCTATACCCCCATACATATACACATATGAGCCAGAGAAAGATGTTGGATATCTTACTCTATCAGTGTCCACATTATTCCTTTTAAGCAGGGTTCAGTCTCTCACTGAACTCAGAGCTAGACTGACAGCCAACAAGCCTCAGTGATCCTCCTGACTCTAGACCTCATAGAGCTAAGATACAGGCGAATTTATGGCTAGTTTTGGCTTTTTACATGGGTACCAGGGATTCAGGCTCAGGTCCTCATGCTTACATAGCAAGCTACTAAACCATTTCTCCAGCCCCTTGGTACCGCCTCTCCCTCTGATTTCTGTTTACCAAGAATTGAGGTATCTTCAGTACTACATATCCCTGCCACTCTGATATTCTGTACAACGCAGCCACTCAACAACACGCTGAATCTTTTGAAATCAAGAGAAAATAAATTTCTGTCTTTTAAGACTATCTGTTATTTTGGCCATACCTCTGGGAGTTTAGCTTACAGCCCCCTTCCTTATAGTGTCATCTTTTCACTGCTCAGTCGCCCATTCACATTTTACTGTGCAACTATGAGCAGGTAGGCAGGTGAAGTAGAAGCTGGCTACACTTTGTGTTACTCCAAGTCCTAGCTCAAAAGAAGGCAAATCATTTGACTCTTACTCACTTGAAATATGCATTGATTCACAGCATCAACATCATCTCTCATAAGCCATGATGAAACTAAGTTGGCAGAGTATTAACTTAGGAAGTATGAAGCTCTATTGTTCATTTTCCAGTTCCATGAGAGGAATGGAAGTTCACGGTTATTCTCAGATGCCTACCATTTTTAAGGCCCTCTCAGACTGGGATAAATGAGACCCTGTCCAAAACCATTCAGTGAACTGAAAGAAAAATACAAAATTCAATGAAATAGTAATTTATCAGATGTTTACTCTCTTTGCTGTTTGGAGGATGTTTGTGAAAGTATTCATCTATTTTTCCCATATTATAATGATTATTATAATGATACAAGCAACATAGGCTAGTGATGTAGAAAAGGCATTTCATTGAGTAGTTTTGGAGTATTGAGACCAGGTGGCTCAATGTGAGCTTCTCCTTGGCTTCATCTCTTCCTGAGTTGACAGCAATGCATGAACATGTGAGAAAACTAGCAAGTGACTAGGGGGAGAAGCAGAAATAGGATGCTTACAGTATAACAATGTTTCCCTGAGAACTAAGGTGATAAATGAGAACTGTCTCCTAAGAATACATTGCCAAAGACCCAATACCAAACCAGGCTACACCCTACAATGTCAGCACCTTCCAATAGTACCACTTAGAAGATAAAAGCATTCAATCACTTCAGACAAGTGGAGACAACACAAAATCTAAATCATGGCAATGACATAGACAGCAAGCATTGCCCTGTGGATCTTAAGTTATTTAAGAAGCAGGGCAGACAGCAATTCCTATACATTATACACAAAGAGGCCAAGTCTTCAGAGTGTTAGAGAAAAGTCAATGAGAGCTGGAAAAAAGCTCAGCATAAAGTGATTGTCTTGCCAGAAAAGTTAATGTTGGTATAAGGCTACTTAAGAGCAAAAATTTCAAGCTTTATCCAAAAGCAAAGTCAGATTCCACAGAAAGATACATGAATATATATAATATAGGTATATAAATAAAGATATATAAATATACTTTATAACATTCATTTTAAATTGTATTACCTGTGTACATGTTAAGAGTTTCAAGAATGTGCTAAATATCAACATATTCTTATTAGAAGCTGTTATTAGCCTACTAAAGTGTAAATGAAAGCTTTAAAAAAAGTGTTTGTCTTGCAAGCATGAGGATTTGATCATAAATTAAGCCAGATGTGATGATACATACATACAGTCCCAGCACTGGGAAGGTGGAGATGGATAGATATATGAAATTCACAAGCCAGACAACTGGGCCTACTTGATGACTTTCTAAGCCAATGGAGAACCTTGCCTCAAAATTAAAACAGTACAATAACAATAAAAATACAAAAACCAAAAACTTAAACCATCCAACCACTAATTAATAAAATGAACAAAAATAAAAAAAATACATGCGCATACACAATGGTATGTAAGTCAGTAGGATCTGGTTGGCTATTTTCAGCTGAAGAAAACAGATCCACTGTTTCAGGTTTTATTATTCTTCAAGTCAGAAAAGTACCTTCTCTGCCTTTGATGGACAAATGAGCAGAGAAGTCAAGAGTGTAAGCTATCTGATACCAAAGCTGTTTCTGTAAGAGATCCTGTGATTCACACTGGCACAGCCTCAAAAGAGTCACATTCAGGCAGGTGTGAGAGGACCAGACAGCAGGATATGTTCACATCACCAACAATGGCTTTGGGGCAAGGGTGCTGCAGCTCTCAAGTACTGCTGTAATTCCTCTTGCTGTGGTAAAATACAATAATAAATAGAAACTGGGGGTGGGAGGATTTATTTAGTTTACAGGAATCTAAGTCAGGAACTTAGGCAGGGCAGAAATTAGGAGGCAGGAACACAGCAAAAGAAGAGACCATAGGGGAATGTCATTTATTGGCTTGCTTCCCATAGATTTCCATACATGTTCTTTCCTTTTATAATCCGGGACCACTTTCCTACAGATAGAACAGGCCCTTGCATATCAATCATTTACTTACCCCGTCACCCCCAAATGCCCCACTGACTTACCTATGAGACAATCAGATTGAGGCATTTTCCCAATTAAAGTTTTCTCTTCGCAAATGACTCTGGCTTGTGCTAAATTGATAGGAAACTAATGAGTATTAAAGGCGACAGAGAAAATACTGGAGGGACTCCAGAAGCAGAGGCCAGCAACAGATGCTTAAGTCAGGTGTAGATGCACAGAGATTGAAGGGTCTTCTGTAGTGCTGTCCATTAGGAAGCTGAAATGTAAGTCTGCAACACAAGAGGAAACACAGCAATCAGAACACAAGCTTGGACAAGCTGGAATATAGTCATCTACTAGTTTTGACCTATTACATGGCAATATGATTATTAAGAGAAGATACAAAATTGTATTTTTTCTGTGAACCTTTTCAAATTCTTTTGTATTCCTAATAGTTTCATCCAGAATAACCTCTTACTGCCCTGTCAAAGACAGTTACATCTGGAGAACTTTCTTGATCTTTTTCCAATCACTGGGAACAAAAGGGACCTATGTTGCTAGTAGGCCTGTAAGCACGAAGAGGTTTCTTATTTCTACATAACCAAAGATAATATTATAGACATATATGGCCATAACTTACCTTTTTTTCATGGGTTTTGGGGCTTAAAATCAGATCCAAATGCTTGCACAGATAGAGACAGAGCTGTTTACCTGGTCCCCCAAAATTTTAAATTAGGAAGATTTTTTTGTTATATTATTTTTTATCATTTATTCCCCCTTCACATCTAAAATTTTCTTTGAATCTTTCTGTAACGTCCTTAAACTCTTATGCCAGCATCCACACCTGCTCTTCACTCCTTTTTTACCTTTGGGACATTCTCTTTCTCTGTTCCGTTCTAAAACAATCAATTTGTGCCCAGCACAGAAAAAAAGAAGCAAAGCAACAGGTAAATTAACTGATTGAAGAATCTGTAAATCATGCTCATTAAACAGCCTTCATCTTTATTTATTTTTTAAGGATTAAAAACAATTGGCAAATTCTTAACCAAATTAAACAAAAAGGAAAGACCTACTTCAATGAAACCAGAAATTGAAAGGTAAACATTATAACAGATATGAATGAAATTCCAGAAAATCATAAGGACATACATTATAAGTTTGTTTCAATAAATTGAAGATTCTGAAAAAAACTGGTGAGTTTTTAGATAGTAAAATTCAGTGAATGATTTTAACAAATGCATACTTTGTAAACTTGAAATACTTGAAACACTAATAAAATACTCCATACTAAAAATTAAAAAAAAGCAATAATAGAAACAAACACAATTCTGAACTTACTAGAGAACTTTACTATAACTTAAAAACTAAGACAAATATATATTATATAATTCCATAAAATTTAAAAAAAATAAGCAAAACCTTTAAAAGTTACAAAGTCAGTGAAACCCTGATATTAATCATAGTATTTCTTTTTTCTTTTTTTATATTTGTATATATATTTATTATTTGGAGTTTTTACACCATATACCCAGTCAAACTCAGATATTAGACCTCTCAGAATCATGGCCACTCTTATGATCTCCCCATTACAAAATTGCCCATTCATGCTGCTCATTTCCTTACTGGAGAATAATTAAACTCTTTGCAGCCAGACCCTTAAGAACACAAGACCTTCCTTACCCTCCCCTCTGCCAGAGGCCATCAATGCAGAAGTGAGGCATTGTGTCATTTAGCTACGTACTAGCCTTCAGTTCTTGTGTACAATGACATCTCTCTCTTTTTATATTTTCTTTTTAAAGTCCACTAATGAGTGTGTACATCCCCTGTTTCTTTTTCTGGGATTGGGATACCTCACTCAGAAGGATATTCTCCATATCCATCCATTTGCCTGCAGATTTTAGAATATCATTTTATCTTACTGCTGAGTAGTACTCCATTGTGTAGCTGTACCACAGCTTGTTAATCCATTTCTCAGTTGAGGGGCATCTAGGTTAGTTCGAGGTTCTTGCAATTACAAATAATGCTGCTATGAATATAATTAAGCTGATGCTTTTGGGGTGTAAATGTACAACTTTAGGGTATACGCCTAAGAGTAGTATTGCTGGATCCTTGGGGAGATTGATTCCCAGTTTTCTGAGAAACCACCATACTGCATTCCAGAGTAGCTGAACAAGTTTACACCCTCACCAACAATGGAGGAGTGGTTCCCTTATTCTACATCCTTTTCAGCGTAGGCTGTCATCTGTGATTTAAGTCTTGGCCATTCTGACAGGTGTAAGGTGGTATCTCAAAGTGGTTTTAATTTGCATTTCTCTGATGGCTAAAGTTGCTGAGCACTTTTTCATGTGCCCTTCAGCTATTTTTAATTCTGCTGAGAAATCTCATTTTAGTTCTGAGCCCATTTTTTAATTGGTTTTTAAGAGTTTGGGGCTGTAGTCTCTTGAGTTCTTTTATATTGTAGGGGTCAATCCTCGGTCACTTGTAGGGCTGGTACATTTTTTTTTCCCATTGCGTAGGCTGTCGTTTTGCCATATTTACTGTTTCCTTGGCCTTAAAGAAGTTTCTCAATTTCAGGAGGTCCCACTTATTGATTGTTGTTCTAAGTGTCTGTGCTACTGTTGGTATATTTTGGAAATGAATACTTGTGCCAATGTATTGGAGGATATTTCCCACTTTCTTTCTATCAAGTTCAGTGTGGTTGGCTTTATATTGAGGTCTTTGATCCACTTGGATTTGAGTTTTGTGTCCCGCGCTGCTACTGTCTCGCCAGCAAGAACGACGGGGCACACGTAGGATCCTTCTGCAGAAAAGCTTTAATGCATCTTGAGAGGGAGAGCATAAGCTTACAAGATGGAGACCCCAAACGGCTAAAACCCATCCCTTATATAGGAAACTGGCTCCTGCCTAGGACCTGTCAGACTCTGATTGGCTGTAGCTCCAACGGTCGAGGTGACATCACGGGAGAGGCAGAGCACAAGGAGTGGAAATTCCCCTTGCACCTGCGCAGTCTACATTAGAGTGTAGGATGTCGCTGCCATGTGGGAATGGCGGCAGTGAGTGTGGCTTCTCACAATTTTGTGCAGGGTGATAGGCTTGAATCTACTTTCGTTTTTCTACATACTACCATCAAACTATGCCAACACCATTTGTTGAAGATACTGTCTTTCTTCCATTGAATATATTTAGCCTCTTTGTCAAAAATCAAATGTTCATAGGTGTGTGGGATAATGTCTGGGTCTTCACTTCTATTACATTGATCTACGGGTCTGTTTTTATGCCATTACCAAGCTATTTTTATTACTGTGGCTCTATAGTATAATTTGAAATTGGGGATAGTGATGCCTCCTGAGTTCCTTTTGTTCAGTAAAATTGTTTTGGCAATCCTAGGTTTCCTGTTACTCCAAATTAAACTGAGTATTCTTTCAAGGTCTGTGAAAAATCTTGTTGGGATTTTGATGGGAATTGCATTGAATCTGCACATTGCTTTAGATAGAATTGCCATTTTTACTCTGTTGATCATACCTATTCAGAAATATGGGAGATCTTCCCATTTTCTGATATCCTCTTCAGTTTCTTTCTTCAGAGATTTAAAATTTTTGTCAAAATATCTGATACTTCTTTGGTTATAGTTACACCAAGTTATTTAATGCTAATAGCAGCTATTATAAAAGGTAATGTTTCCCTTATTTCTATTTCAGCTCTTTTAATTTTTAGTGTATAGGAGGGCTCCTGATTTCTTAGAGTTAATCTTGTATCCTGCTACATTGCTGAAGGTGTTTATCAGCTGTAGAAGTTCCCTGGTAGAATAGAATTTTGTAGGTCATTTATGTATGCAATCATGCATCTGCATATAGAGATATTGTGACCTTTTCCTTTGCAATTTGTATCCTCTTAATCTCCTTTTGTTCTCTTATTGCTTTAGCTAAAACATGGAGAACTATGTTGAGTAGATAAGGGGAGAGGGGACAGCCTTGTCTAGTTCCTGATTTTAGTGGGATTGCTTTGAGTTTCTCTCCATTAAGTTTGATGTTGGCCTTTGACTTTTTGTAAATAACCTTTATTATATTTAGGTATTTTCCCTGTACTCCTGCCCTCTCTACAACTTTTATCATGAAGGCATGTTGGATTTTGTCAAAGGCTTTTTAAGCATCTAAGGAAATGATCATGTGATTTTTTTCCTTCAATTCATTTATATTATGGATGACATTTACAGTTTTCTGTATGTTTAACCATTCCTGTATTTCTGAAATAATACCTACTTGATCATGGTGAATAACAATTTTTATATGCTGTTGGATTAGATTTGCCAGAATTTTGTTGAGAATTTTTGCACAAATGTTCATGAAGGAAATTGTTCTGTAATTCTCTTTCTTTATTGTGTCTGCGAGTGGCTTGGGTATCAGAGTTATTGTGGCCTCATAAAAAGAGTTTGGCAATGTGCCTTCAGATTCTACTATATGGAACAGTTTGAGGAGTATTGATATTAGCTCTTCCTTGAATGTCTGGTAGAACTCTGCACTGAAAGCATCTGGGCCTGTACTTTCTTTATTTGAAAGACTTTTAATGACAGCTTCAATTTTCTTTGGTGTTATAGGACTATTAAGTTCTTTAATCTCATTTTGATTAAATTTCGGTAAATGGTACCAGTCCAGAAGGCTGTCCATTTCTTCTAGGTTCTTCATTGTTGTGGAGTATAGATTTTCATAGTGTGACCTGATAATTTTCTGGATTTCCTGGGGGTCTGTTGTTATATCCCCCTTTTCATTTCTGAGTTTGTTGATTTGGATACTCTTTCTCTACTTTTTGGTCAGTTTGGATAAGGGTTTATTTATCTTTTCAACTTTCTCAAAGAACCAACTCTTTGATTTACTGATTTTCTATATTGTTCTTTTTGGACCAATTGTGTTGATTTCAGCTCTAAATTTGAGTATTTTCTGTCATCTATTCCTTCTAGGTGAGTTTGCTTCTAATTGTTCCAGGACCTTATAATTCTGTTAATAATTGTCTATATTGAGATAACATTTTCCAATCATGTGCACTCTTCCCAAAAGCACCTTGCTATAAAGAAACTCTGCATATTCTCACTCATTGTGCTTCTTATTCAAGGAATATCAGATTTTTCCATTTCTGAAATGTTTTTCCCTTCCAGAAATACAATATTGAGTTTTTCAGTGACCATCTACAAATGATGTTGTGGCCTACATTTTCAGTGCTAAATTGAGTTTGTTAACACTAGTGTCATGTCTGTGGGAAGTGTTTTGAAAATGTGCTTAAAGAGGCCAGAATTTCTCACAGCTTCTCCCAAGCCTCTTCCCTCTATATCCAACTTGGACTTGAGAATATAACATTAAAAACATAATCTGTATACTATGCAAAAGTATGTGACCTGAGGTGTTTTTAGAATAATAGAAGTCTTTATTTTTTTTCTGTGTGTGTGTAAGTGTACCTACTTGTACATTTTTTGTGTTGATGTATGTACAAAGACACTTGTGTATGCCTGTGCAAGTGGAGGCCAGCAGACACACTTTGTGTTGTTCCTCAGGCACCATTCACCTTGCTTTTGAATCTCTTACTGGTCTGGAGTTCACCAAGTAGGCTAGACTAGACTGCCAGGGAGCACAAGAGATTTGACTGTCTGTGCCTCCTCAGCACTGGTATTAAATACATTCACTACCATATATATGTAGTTTCTAGGTGATTGAACTCAGGTCCATATGTTTGTATGGAAAACTTCACTGATTAATCTATTTATTTCTTCCATAGCCTTGGAGGTTTTCCTAGAGCAAGTTAAAATCCTGTTATTCAAAGTGACAAATTCTCAAATTCACCCAATCTGAGTAAAATATATATTTTCCTGGAGAGTTCTTGGTCTATCTCACAGAATGCAACACATGTTTTGGCAATCCTCAGATGGTCTGGAAATAAAATAGATCCTGGGTGTTTGGTTAAATTGTTACTATAGCCATGCCCCCACCTGTAGGAGCTTACTCCAAAGCCTCTGACATAAGCTGTGTCTACCCTTTAAAATCTCTGACTTCAAGGAAGCTTTTTCTTTCTCTGTTTTTCTCTCCCCCCTGCTCTCTTTCTGTCTTCCCCATTTCCCCTTCCTTAATAAACCTAATATGGCTCTCTTGGTGGTGTACAAACAAATTCTTTTCATGCAGCATGAAATACTAACACTGGCGACAAGAGAAACCAAGTGGACAAATGTTTTCAGGACTTTTCCCACCTCTTGTGTTGTGTGCTGTAGATCACCAGACCTTTATCTGTGTATTCTTTACATTCTTTGCATACATGAAGTCATGACCACAGCAGATATTGGGGTTCTCTGTTCTGTCTTTTAAGCCACAAAATCAGGCTCTTTTCAATTGTCTTGGCATCATAACTAAAAGAATTATAGAAATTCCTTACCTTTCTGTTGTTAAAGCAATAAATGTTTTATTGGGGCAGTAGAAGGGTCAGATGATAAAGGTGCTTGCTGTCAAGTCTGACAACCTGAGTTCAATTCTAGAGAACCATATGGTAGAAGAAGAGGATTGACTCCCTCAGGTTGTCCTCTGACCTCTACACTTGCCCCATGGCATTTACCTCTTGCCACTACATTTACACACTATCTATGTAAATAAATATGGAAATACATGAAAAATAAATTGTTGGCTGCCAGAAACAGGCATGTGATACATAGCTGGGGTCTCATTGAATCTGCTTGGGGCAGGTAAGAGAGTGAAGGGGCAAGAACTGAGCAGCCACACAGGAGTTTTGAGATAGGTGAGCTCAGGGTAAGAGATGTTCAGATATTGGGCTGGAAAGTTGACTCAGCAGTAAAAGTACTTTCTGTTCTTGCAGAGGACCTTGGTTCAGTTCCCAGTACCCACATGGTGGCACATAACCATCTGTAACATCATCTCCAGGGTATCCAACAACCTTTTCATGCCTCCTTAAGAATTAGGAACACATAGAAACATGCAGCAAAGCACTCATACTATAACATGAGAAAAAGTAAACATAAGGGTGATATTCAGAAACAAGGAAATAGCAAGATATAAAAGACAAGGGGAGAGCTAGCAAAGGATGTTCTAGCAGTGCTATTCCCACTGTGTTTAGGAGGAGTGCAGGAGTTGTGGGGAGGTTAGTAGGTGACATGTCTTACTCAGGTTTTGTTAAAAGGAAACTATATTGGTTTTGGCATAATTAGTAATGGTTTTCAAGATGGCTTTGGCACTGAAAAGGTAGAATTTCCTTGCATATTAATTGGGGTAGCATTAATCTTTAAACCATGTTCTGTTTCTGTAGGTTAAGATAGCTTCTTGCCCATCTCCAAAAAGAAATATAAATAGAAATGGACAGGATTGTAACATTTTTTATTTCCTTTCAAAAGCCAAAATACTTTCCAATGTCAAGTAACAACTCTTCTGTATGGTGCCACTACAACAGAGCTTCTAGAATGCTAGCATATCTGCTTAACTCTCTGTGCAATAGCATTTCAGCTCTAACTAAATGTAGAATTCAGCTCTGAGATGCCCACCACCCAGAAGTGCAGGCAGTTTGGTTTTTATATCATTTAATTCTGACAGTTATGAATTTAGCAAATATTTTTCCCATTGATTCTCCTAAAGTTTTTGCTTGCCTCTCTGTTCCATTGTCTTGCTTTATTTTGTTCATTATGCACTGTCTCCCACTAGGTGTTTGCCAAACTACTGTGAGCATGGAGGACACTGTGCGCAATCCTGGACAACCTTCCACTGCAACTGCAGTGACACTGGTTACACAGGTGCCACCTGTCATGACTGTGAGTACACACACTGTATGTCCACAGTCAAGGAATGCAGTGGGGGGACCCTGACTATTCAACATGGTGTGGGCACTGTTTATTTCTTCAGCATGAATTTTCCAGTAAGATGTTATATCCCAAATATTAAAGCAGGCCAGGATATTCAAGCACATAAGACATATCTTTGTTCAGTTTATGAGATTAAAACAAGCAAAGTGAACTTGGATGTTTGCTAAAGTAGAAGAGAAAATGGTGATGTAAGTACAAAGTGGAGCCATGGAACAAATGTCATTGTCTTGATGACTCAAGTTGTACTGCTGCAAAAAGTTACTGACATGTGTCACTGGTGCAAATAACAAGTGGCATAATGGAGGTTTTAGTTACTTTCCTGTTGCTATGATAAAAACATTGTGGCCAAAGCAACTTAAGAGAGAAGGAGTTTATTTGGTTTACAGCTCCAGGATATATTCTATAACAAAGGAGGAAGATTGGCAACAAGTGGTGAAAGTATAGAACATAGAACAGGTCACTTTGTATCCACATTCTGGAAGCAGAGAGTGCATAGAAATTACAGCTATACATCATCAAATTCTACACCCAAAGACCCATTTTCTTTAGTGAGCTTCTACGTCCTAGAGGTTCTGCAGTCTTCACAAACAGCACAACAAGTCAGAGAACAACTGTTCAACAAAGAACATATGAGGGATGCTTCACTTTCAGACTACAGCATGGCTGTACCATGAGTTCCTTAGACATTGTCCTGCTTCCTCATTGTCCTCATCATGGTCAAAGTCTCCTCATCTGAACATTACTGTGGCTAAGGAAAGGAATCACAAGATGAGGAAGCAAACTTGTGTTGCCATTCAATGGCTTCTTTTGAAAAAGTGGTTGATGATTACTTCTTACATTCCATTGGCCAGACACTGCCCTAGTGTTGTCTCCAATGGGAGGCAAAATGTGTTCAGACACAAGAGGTGACACTATAGAACCAGAGTATTGATGAGAAATCTTGATGACTACCTGTCAGTCCTGGGCATTTGGGAAGCTTCAGTATGAAGGTTTGGGCTGATGTTTTCCCAGATGTAGAAGGAAAAAAGAAAAGAAAAGGATTCTTAAAGTAATGGAGCAAGTAGATCCCAGAAGTATAATACTGTCCTGTGGACAATCTGTGCACCATCCTAGGATCTGGAAGAGGACATTAATGATAAATTGAGTGATGAGACAGGAGAAGGGGCTGGGCTCAGATATGTGAAAATGGTACTATCATTATCTTCCTGCAATTGGCAAAATTTTATCCTTGTTGAGGACTGAAAAGAATTTTATCTTGTGTATTGACTACAGTTTCTTTATCAGTTCCTTTGTTTGCAGACACCTAAGAAGATTTCACTAATTTCTACAGTAAAAAGTACTAAAATAATACTGATGTGTATGTGTTTATGGGATGCTGACTTGGGGACCTTTGGGTCAATACCCATGAGTGATATGGCTGGGTTATCTGGTTTATCTAGTATTCAGTTTTCAATCAAGTCATTTTGTTACATTTGCAAGTCCTAGCTTGTATTAGATGCATCAAGGCAAGCGTACAGGTTACATGAAAGTGAAAGTGAATCTGTCTGGGAAAAAGGAAGTCTAATGACGGGAGGGGCATGAGAGTCATAAGCTTTGGAACAGAAAAATCAAAGATGCATTGCATGGTCCACAAGCAGTGTGCATGCATGTGTGTGTGTGTTTGTCCACAAGCTCTGTGTGTGTGTGTGTGTGCGCGCGCGCGCGCGGGTGTGCTCGCGCACATTTGTGTTCACCTATACTGGTGTTTGTGGAGGGCAGAGGCCATTGTAAATTTTCTCTCTTCTTTGTTTCTTTTTATTTTTTTTTCTGAGATGGGGCCTCTCACCTAACCTGAAGCCCACTGTTTCTGTTGCTCTGTCTTGTGAGCAAGCCCCAGCATCTGCCTGTTTACCATTTACCTCTTGGATTGCAGAGGACACCCAGCACTCTTGCTTACTTACCTTTTGCATGAGTTCTCAGAACCAGAATCAGGGTCTCATGCTGTACACAGCAAGCACTTCTAACTGAGCTTTCCTCTCAACCACATGAGATATATTACTTACATGATTACACCTCAGAAATGGCACTGGGTCAAAGGGAATGGGTCAAACATCTTACATCCTATGTCTAACTCTCCAAAAGTCTTAGGATAATGTATACTTCACGCTACTTTTCTCTGACGTTATTTTCCCTTTTATGCCAGAATTACTTAACAGATCAAACTATTTACATGTTTCTCTGCTACACATCTGAATATTGAAATGGAAATTATCATTTGTACTCTTGGGGAGTCTTAGACAAATTCTTTCTCAGATAACTAGTATGACAGTTGAGTGAGTGTTCTCATTACAACTGTCATGTATCATTCAACTCCTGTTCCTCCAAGCAAGTCTGCCTTTAATAGTCATGTGTTTAATAATTGCTACACACTGAGCTGGTTTGCTAAGTGACAGGGTAGCTGCATAGCTTCCTCTGTCTGTCTCCTATCCAGTGACTGACCTCGATCTGCTTAATTCTCTCTAGTGACATTCACAGGGGAACATTCAGGGTTTCTCTACTATATCTCAGGCTCCTCTAATCTCTTCACAGTGTAGATTGCTGACATCCTAACAAAGCCTTTCAGGTCATTTTTCAGCTTTACAGAGGGAAGTCAGCATTCTTCTCTCAAGTCTGATGGAGTGCTGTTTGCTTTGGGCAGTCAATAAGCAGATATCAACTGGGAGCATGTCAAGCTGTCTGAATCTCAGAGTTAACAGTCATCACAGAACAAGGAATATTTGCCAGTTTCTTTATAAGCAAACAGGCCTTTTAATCGTTTTTGGATGATTGTACATGGTGAGGAAATTCTGACAATAATGATCTATTTCAAATATCTTTACCTCTGGTTTAATTCATATATTGACATTATTATATGAGTTCTTATCAAGTTGGCTAACAGCAGGTAATTCTCAACCTTATGGAGACAAGAAGGAAGAGGAGAAGAAAGAAGGAGCAAAATGAGCAGAAGGGGAAACAGAGGAAGAAGGAAGAGGAAGGAGATGAGGAAAAAAGCAAGATAAAGGAAGATGAAGGCAGGAAGTTGGAAGGAAATAGAAGGGACAGGATAACGTGTAGAAGGCAGAAACAAAGAAACAGAATAGGAGGGAGAAGTGTGTGTGGGGTGTGTGTGAGGGTGTGTATAGGGAACTCAACATTTTTGATGTCTACAGTCTACTCCAATCTTGTTTTGAGACTGACTGTCACTGAACCTCAGACTTACTGATACACCTAGAGTAGGAAGGCAATAAGCTCCAAATTCCTTCTGTTTTTTTCTTCTGCAGTGCTGGTGTTAGGTACTCATACCCCTCACAGCACTTTTTACAGAGTGCTGAAGGTTGAATTCAGGTCCTCATGCCTGGAGAGCAAGCTTTTTTCTAACTCAACAACCATCTTTCTCCAGCACTAATTTATTCCATAACGTATAGCAGATATCTAATCTTTGACAGATGCTAAAATAAGTGAGCTTGTGACAGTGCACACACCATGATGCTCTGTTACCAGGATGGGGCAATGCTAATGAGAAAGGAAAGGGATCTCAGAACAATGGAGATTTCAAAAGAGACTTGAAGGTTGAGGAGGCCATTAAGAAGAGGGAGTCAGCAGTAAGACCCACCAGTAACGGCTCTTGCTTGGTCAAGCATGATGGCCTGAATTTGACCCCCAAGACTCACACAGGGAAAGTGGGGAAAGGAGAGAAGAGATTCCTGTAAGTTGTTTTCTGACCACTGATTCTCTGGCTTACACACACACACACACACACACAATTTTTTAAAAAACGAACTAATTTTTGGTAGAAGAACAATTGTGCAAAGACTGAGTAGCTTGGAGCTTGGTTTTCATATAGTGAGACTTCCAGGCATCTAGCCTTGCAGGAATCCAAGAAGTAGTACAAGCAGAGTTAACAGAGACTCAAATGATTAAGAACACCCTGCTGTGCAGGGAAACCAGAGTGCAACCATAGGTTGCTTTCACTTTAATGTTGGGAACAGACTGGACTTGCTGGTGTTTTCATTCTGTGGCTCATTTTATTATCAATCTCTTTTTGAAAGCACAGCTCTGTTGGTATGGTCAAGGTTGTCTTGAAGTGAGAGGCTTTGTTCACCTCAGATGCTGGGTGCTATTTGCAGCTGCATAAGTGACAAATGGTGTGAGTCAAAGCATGCTAGAAGAAAAAGATCTCATGGGAAATATGCATTTGGTACTGAATCTCACCCATCTTTGCACAAATTTCAAATTACACATGGAAGGATCACATCCAATTTCTTCACCTTGAGGTAGATCTTGGATGAAGAAGGTAGTAACTGAATTTCAGGTTTGGCTTGATATGGGAGACTTGCATCAAATTCAGGTCCCCACCTCACAATCTATGTGACAAAGATCAAGTCGTGTGAACTTAACATGCTTTATCTTCCACCTCTGTGACATATGACTAGTAAGAGGAGCTCCTGGGGGAATGAATATAATGCGTAGCAAGTGCAGAGCCACCTTAACTACTTGAATTACCACGACACACGTAGAAAAGGGATGATGTATAGCAGATGCTGTCAGAGGTTCAGTGTTTTATCCTGGCACAGTCTTTGCCCAGAGAACTGGCCACTATAGCTAGAAAAGGGAGGTCTGAAAGGAAGTTTGGAATTGGAAAGTATATGGTGGCCAAAGTCTCTCAAGTAGGTTAAGTCAATAGTGTTGGAAGTCAAAGGCGAGATTCTGAAAGTTAAATATTTTTCTAATATATGTTCTTTTGAGGGGAGTGCATGTGTGTATATACATATGGAGGGAAGAAATCATTTCCCTGTTGCACCCTCAGATGTGGTCCACCTAATTTTGTGAAGCTGATCTCTTACTGGGCTTGAACTAAAGTGTACTAAGGTAGCTGGCCAATTACTTTAGGGCTCTACCTATATCAGCATCCCCAGAGATGGAATGACAATTGTACAGCATCATATCCAGCTTTTCAAATATGTATTCTGGGCAAAGAAAGTACATTAACAACTGAACCACTGCCTCAGCCTTGACAAGTGAAACATTACCAGAGATAGAAGAGATCCATGGGTACAAGAGACATAGCTTCACAGATAAAACGCTAGTCACACTATCCTGCTGATCAACACCCAAGTCCTGACAAACCATGAGAAAATCTGAATGTGGAGCCAGACACCTAACATGCTAACCAGAGACCAAAGAAATTTCCAGAAGGTTCTGAGCCAGTAATGTGCTATCTGGAGGAGACTTCACAAAGAGGGAAACACCTCAGCCTCAGCAAATTCAAAGGTGAGAACTAACTTCCCAAAATGTTACCTATCTTCACATGTGAGTAGTGGCATATATGCATCTGAACACCAATAGTGCTGCTCCCAACTCTGTCAGATGAATGATTTTTTTAAAAAAATAAGAGATACAGACAACACACAGCAAGGCAGTAATGATGACATGTTAAAAGTAAGTTAAGGAAATGATACAAAATATTGTCCGCAGAAGAAAGAAATTTGTAGGCACTGTTCACAGAGGTTGTATGTCATACCTCTTACCATAACAGATAACAGTTTTTGGATTACTAGTAGATGTTTAAAAAGCTTAGAGTATATCACAATAAACCAAAGAGAAATGTAGAGAAGAAGTAAGTTTGTTCCTGTTACTAAGATGACATAGCTTACATAAAAGTGACTGGCATTGGCTGGTTTAAGAAATTACACAGACTGAAGCTCTTCCTAGGTATTGTCAGAATGCAAATCATTTAGAATTATTTCCCTGACATGAGAAGGAAAGAAACACTGACTTTAGTCTCTCTGATCCAGGAACAACAAACAATAGATTCTTTCATTCTCATTCATATGAAAAGGCTAATAAAAGACCCAAGGGCTTGGGTATCAAAGTCTTGGGAAGTCATTGAGAAGGGTGAGAGCAGACTTGGGAAACAATGAGCTAAGAATGAGACACAGCATGTGTGGTTGTCTCTCCTTGACACTGACCTAAGGAGAAGGAGTAGACACTTACTGAGCACTCTTTAATATTACCTAGGGTTTTTGTTTTTAGTATATTAGTTTCCACATAGTCATAGGACAAATTCTAAGACCCTATAGCCATAGGCAGAACCAAACCACATATGTAAGAGGCTTTTTCCTATACATGTGTACCTGTTGCCAGTGTTGTTAGGGACAAAATCTTAGGCCTGGAAACCCCTACCCCATGAAAAGCCAGAGTTCACCAGCCATTTTCAACAGGTCAGTTCAAGAGACATGCAATAGAAGCAGAGAAGGGATACTTACTTGAAGTGATGAGAATGGGAACAATAAATCCAGTTACACATGAAGTTCTTCTCAGGGTGCTGATGTAAGGTGCAGGTTTCAGTAAAGAACCAGAGGGATGCACTGCTAAGCCATCCTAATTAAGGTGTGGCCCTGGACTTATCCCTATCACTGTTTCACTTGTAAGGTGGTTTTGATGAATTATGAGAACATTAAAAAATCTCTGTCCTGGAGACATTTATTTGTGTAAGCTTTCAACCCTTTCCATCTCACAGCATGAATTCTTGGAAAAATCTCATCTTCTTGAGAACCATTCTCTCTGTTAGTCAGATATGAAAAATAAGGGAGTAATAGTCCCTCTAGAACATATTCATTTCTGCTAGGAAAAAATGATACCCATAACAAAGTTTAATTTATAAAATAGGTACAGGAAGGGACTAAGACAATTAAGGAAAAATTGAAATAATTATGACAACACACTGTAATAAAATTATTTACAACATAATTATTTTTTGAATTTTTATGGGTTTTTTTTGACTGCTATTAAACACAAGCAATAGAAATTTCAGAATGCAAAATTCCAGTTAAGGGAACTACTCATTTACTGAGACTCCTAAAATTCTACATCTTAAAGCCTGATTAGGTTAAACCATGGAGACTCCACAGCCTACAACTTTACATCTGGTCCAGAAACACTGCTCATTTGTACATGAAAACTGCACATAGCCTGCTTAGACCTCACTGGAGCACTGGTTTCATTGGCTCCTCCTATGCATTTTTCTACCATGGGAGAAAATTAACAAATCTAAGTGTTCTTTACATGTGAAAATATTTAAAGCTTGAGATCTAAAAGACCTTGGAGTGGCACCTTGGAGCCCATTTCCTCCTGAGGAACACCTAACTCAGTCTTGATGTTGGGGTGAGGAAAGTGAATCTGCCTGGAGTGGATGCTGAACTAAGCCACCTTGGGACCTTGGAACCGCCTGCCCTTGCTGGGGAGGAGGTAAGAAGCTGAGGAGAGAAGAGTGAGTGAGTGGGAGGGACAGGAGGGGGAAGAGAGTTTGAACAAGGCGATATATGGATTAAAAATAAGACTTTATTCATAACAAAAAAGGAAAAAAATAAAACCTAGTACAATGAATATACATTAAGAGAAAGAATAAAAAGATTGCCTGCATAAGGACAGCATTCTTTTCACTGAGAAAGCTCTCAACCCAATGTGTTACAAAGACTAATGAATAATGTTTAAAGTCAATGGGAATCAGTCTCCCCAAGGATACAGCAATACCACTACTGGGCATATACCCTAGAGATACACATTTGTACTCCAAATGCATTATTAGCTCAACTATGTTCTTAGCAGCATGATTTGTAATAGCAAGAACCCGGAAACAACCTAGATGTCCCTCAACTGAAGAATGGATTAACAAACTGTGGTACATCTACACAATGGAGTACTACTCAGCAGTAAGGAAAAAAAGATATCCTAATATTTGCAGACAAAAAGATGGATATGGAGAATATCCTCCTAAGCAAGGTATCACAAACCCAGAATGATAAGCAGGGGATGTATTCACTCATTAGTGGACTTTAAACAAAAAGCAAAGCATGTCCAAACTGCAAACCAAACCACTGAAGAGTATGGGATCTAAAGCATCTTGGACCTGCAACTTGAAACCCATTCCCTCCTGAGGAACGCCTGACCCAGTCTTGATGTTGGGATAAGGAAAGCAGATTTGCCTGGAGTGGATGCTGAACTTAGCCATCTTGGGACCTTGGGACCTCCTGCCCTTGCTGGGGAGACGATAAGGAGTTGGGGAGAGAAGAGTGACTGGGAGGGGTGGGAATGGAGTTCAAGCAAGCGGATACATAGATAAAAAATGAGACTTTATTCATAATAAAATATGAATAAAAATCTACATTATGAAAGGAAGCAGAATTTGACCTCAGTGACAAATGAATTAAATGATTTTTTCTCATTCTACAAAGAAGGAAGCATGATGGTAATTGTTATATAGATCACAACAAGATTTTCCAACAACATCTATGCCATGTTCCTTATCAAATATTGGAAGAAGCCAGACAGTGTATTCACCTGGAATGATCTTTCTCTCTTTTGAAGATATCACAGTCATTTTAAAGCTTTCCACATCATCTCCTACATATTAATTTGTTCCTTTTGCTCTTTTCTTTCTCTTTCTCTATACATCTCCCTCATTTTCTACCTTGTGGTTTATTTTGTTGAAGACACAAGAAAGTCAGCTTCAAATGACAGCACTGGATTAGCATCACAGAAATGTGATCACAAATGTTTGCTCACAGAAGCAAGAAAGCATCCCAAATTTAGATAAGAGAGTAATTGCAGGCAAGTCAGTTGTTGATATCACATCATTTGGAGTACATTGATGTTTACTATGAACTCTGAGCAAGAACTATGACTACTTGTTCTTCTCATGTATTTCCATCAGTGGAAGACTACTTGCTAAACAAATGCTCCAATGTACTTCATAACTAAGACCTAAACTAGGCTGTAGAAAAGCTCCAGGGGTAAATCACTTGACACTCAAGAATCAGGAACTGAGTTTGAAACCCCAGAACTCACGTAAAATCTGATGAAAGATAAAAGGCAGAGACAGGAAACTTCTAGAAGCTCACAAGCTAACTAATTTAGTGTACAAAGCAAAAAAAAAAAAAACCAACAAAGATATGCCGTCTCAAGTAAGATAAAAGGTTAAAGTAGAAGACTGAGGTTCTCCAGCAACCGCCGCATGTGTGCCATTATATCCACATTCACATACACAGTTACATGCATACACACACACACACACACATATTCTATTCGTATACTCTCACATATATATATATATACATATATATGCTCAATTTAACACATAAAAAGGGATCTGAAAGGCTTATCCATATTCAACACAATATGTGAGGATTATTATCCCTTTGGGTCTAGACAGAGGAAGGTTGGAGGTAGCATTTTTCGTTAAACAATGTCTTCCTACCTTCCCTCTAACATAACTCTCTACACAGTCTCTTTGGTTAAGAAATGCACAGACAACAACAATTAACACAGTATCTAGTATCTGATATTTTCATGCTAATTTCCATCAATCATGTATTATAGACTGAAGTTCATCAAATTTCATGACTGTTTTCCATGAAATAGACACCTAATGATTGACACATTCCCAGATGAGCACATCCTATGAGTATGGAAGCATTAATGATGACAGCTTTCCAGATGACTATTAGAGCTAACAATTGTAACAGCTTTGCTACATAAATTTTGCAGGGCTGATGAGGGTTTAGCATAATGTGGTCATTGGTGGAAGAAGCCCAGACACAGCTCAGATCATCACTGGCACCCATGATCTCAGGTAACTTGCTCACTTCTTGTGCTCTATGATTCCTCACGAATTCATACTAGGCTACGAATTGGTTTTCCTAAGACTTGTAAATCTCTCTGGAAACCTGACCCAGAATGAGGATGATGACTCACTGTGCTATGTCACAATCACTCTATCCACTTTTTTCTCTCTCTTTTTATTTGTATCAATGTATCTCTCCTTTCGTTCTGTATGCATGACTGACATACATACATATATATATAGGCAGGGGTTCACACTTCAGAGAAGGATGTCCAGTGTTTTGCTACATCACTTTCTAAATTGCTCCTTGGAGATGAGTCTTTCTCTTGACTCTGGGTCTAAGCTGGCAATCAGTTGACTCATTGATGCTCTTGCCTCTGTGCCAGTGATGAAGATAAAGGTGCATGTGTGCCATGCCTGGCTTTTTATCTGGATGCTGGAGATTTAGATGCAAGTCCTTATGTTTGCACTTAAAAAAATTTTACTCAGTAAATCTTCTCCCTATCTCCCACTTTTCAGTACTTATTTAAACCATTGTCTGATGTCCTTGCTAAGAATAATATGTACATAACTCTTATTTTCCATCTCTTGTCTATGGTTCAGTAAACAGTGAGGATACCTTGGCAGTCTTCTCTCTGCTATCCCTTAAAAACAAACACACTAAAACAAAACGTTTGTTTTTCTAAGAGTCACCAGATACCTGAAGTAGCTTTTCTTTCTCTTGAAGCACTCCACAGATGTGAATCATGGGGATTTTCAACCAGAGAGGGAAAAATCAAAGAGTACTAAGCAGTAAAATGTTGTCTTGCTACTGATCAAAATTTTATCAATTTCATTTTAAACTATAACTGACTTCATTGATTAAATTATCAATCAAGTAAGTAAATGTCAGCCTGCTCACTTTGAACAGTGCAAAGTCATCTTGTCTGCAGTTAGGAGAAAAGATTCAGAAAGTATTTTTCTCCACATGTTGAAGTTTTCTAACACAGCATCTCTGTGACCTGTGTCAAGCTATTCTACTAATTGGAGCCTTGCTGATGCCTCATTCAAGTGAGAAGTAATAGAATCTGCCCCTATTGCTATTGAGATAAATTCATGAGTCAGTGGGCATGAAATCTCCCTGACAAGTCAGATCATAGCCCTTCTGTGGTTCCTCCTGCATTTATATCATTTTGTCTGCACTGCAACCTTGAGGAGGGGCAAAGTGGGTGTTCTTTTTCAAATTGATGAGATGGAGAATAGTCCAGAATGGAGAGCCAAGGACAAAAATCACAAATGACAAAAGCCTGAATACTGTAGCTCTTCTAAGAAAAGGGTGACTACATCACACTCTAAGTAAGATCCATTGTTTATAGTAAGTTACCAGTGTGTTTTGTGTGTCTATATGTCAATGCACACATAGGTATGTGTGTTCATGCTCAAGGGTTCAGAAATATCTGTTTGTGTGTGTGTGTGTGTGTGTGTGTGTGTGTTTAAGAGAGAGAGAGAGAGAGAGAGAGAGAGAGAGAGAGAGAGAGAGAGAGAGAAAGAGAGAGAGAGAGAGCACTTGAGTTTGGATATCTTCCGCATCCCCTCTCCACCTTCTTTTTTGAGTCTTATATTGGAACTAGAGCTCACTCTTTCATAAAGACTGGATGGCCTGCACATCCATAGGATCTATCTACCTCCACTTGGGTTATAGGCACACGTAAGTGAGCATGGCTATACCCAAGTTTACTTGGTTTTGGGGGCTGAAGCAAAGTCCTTGTCCTTGTACAGCAATTTCTTTGCTGTGTTCTAGCACCAAGGGTAAATTTTAACCTTTTAATATAGCTTTCTTAAAGTTATTTTGAGTATATCAATATGTTGTTTCAATTGTTCAGTGAGACTTTATTAACTGAAAATTTATATATGTATGTTTGTGTATGTATGTATGTATGTATGTGCACAAATGCATGTAAGTGAGAATATCTATTTAAAGGCTGTATTCCATTTTTTAAGAACCATTTACCTTCTTTGTGACAGGAAATTTTCAACAGACTGTTCTGACTGTCTAGGGACTAGAAAGGGTCCACATGTCTCTGCATCCCCAGAGATAATACAATAATGACCATTTCCAGGCACAACTCCTTTTGTGGGGCTCTTGGAATTAAACTCAGGCCACCATGCACTTCACTAAATGAACCAGCCCCCTATTGCTTTTTCACTATTTTTATACATATTATTTCTGCTGTTGGGCTCTGTGACTGAGGCCTGCAGACTCTGGCTTCTAAATCCTTTTTAGAACAACTCTGATTCACTGGCCTTTACTAGATCATATCAAGGCCTTTTCTCCTCCCTGTCTGTTGACCTTATTTCAACTAGGCCACTTGTTTCTATGTCTTACTTTGTCTTTCAGTTTAATTCTCTATTGTACTCAACATTCCCTCTTCCTATATGCACACATGGTTGCCATAATTAACTTGTCTTTCTTTTACTCTTTGAAGTCAGAAGCACTTGCTTGTACTGAGTAGGTTTCTTAAAATCAGCACCAGGTTTAGAAATATGTTTACGCAAAACTAGAATACGTAGAGAACAGAGTTACAAAGTTTATCTTATTGACACTTCCTCCTACAAATTCTATCCTGATGGAAATAAAGTATCGTGTATCTCAGAGCAAGAGGTATGCTGCCTTTAACCACCAGACAGAGAAATTTCCCAATTTTAATTGACTGAAAGGACGGAGGCTGTAGTTTTTCATTCAGAGTGTATCTCTCTACATTAAGTCCCATAAATTCTCCTATGGTCCCACTGACCTAATAATGCTTGGATCAGTCTCCACTCCTGGCAAATCAACCATAGGACTGTCTGCTCCCTGCCCAGGGAGGGGAAGGGGAGTTGCGGAGGAGTAAAATGACCTGATGTGGTGGGAGGGAGAAGGGACCTTAAATAAGGATATACAGGGATGAAAAAAAAAATTCAGAGGGAAAGCTGAACACAAAGTAAATATATGTGTAGCAATCTTATTTGCATTATCACCTTTGATAAGTCATGCATATGATTTTTATTTTCTTTATAGTTATTGTTAACTTTTCAGCATTTGAAATTCGTTTTACTGTTTTTTTGATAAATACAAAATAAATAAAGAAAAACAAAAAAACAAAAAAACAAAAAAAAAAAAAAAAGGATTTCACTATGTAGTTTATGTAGTCCTGTCTGGCTTGGCTTTGTAGACCAAGTTGGCTTTGAACTCATAGAGATTGGACTGCTTCTGCTTTCTCAGTGCTGGGAATAAAGGTATATGCTACCATGCCAATCCCAGAAATGTGTTTTTAAGAGTTTTTTTTCAAAAATGTATAAGTGTTTTGGCTGCAGATATGTCTATATGTGCTTCCCTATGCATCCAGTACCTGAGGAAGCCAGAAGAAGACATCAGATCTATAACTGAAATTAAAGACAATTATGAGCCACAAAAAAAGTTCCATAAATTCTCAAAGGGGCTTATAATCCATCCTCCAGTTGATATAGTTATAGATGTGTTCAGTTTTAAGATGCTAAAATAAATAGGTCATTTGAATAAGTAAGTATATGTGCAGAATATAAAAGAGAAATAAAACCATCGAGTGTCATATGACATGAAGCTGAGTTTATTAGTCTGTCAGCAGATTAGTTGCCAAAGTGAGTTTTCAGCAGCTCAGATTTCCTGATACCAGCTAATGCAATGATAGAGACCCTGGCAATCATCCCCTTGCTTCTGTCTCCCTGATGCCACTGTCATTATGGCTGGAAGAGGACAGGGGTGTTTTCTCTCTCAAATAGTTGCATTCATTGCTGTCTGTTGTTTAAATAGAACACCAGAGTATAAATGTCTGTATAAAGTATGTAAATGAATGATGCCTATGCTCAGGAGCTGCCAGTGGAAGGGTCTGTCCTCCCAGGATTCCATTTCATAGGTACTTTATGCTTAATGACATCATTAAGGGATACTTAAAAGATGGGGAAGGGTGCTTACTACAAAAATATGAAGGTTTGCAATGCCCACATAAAAAACAAATACCAAAATGTGCACATGTAGCTCCAAGTGCTAGCCAAGGGGGGAGGAGAGACTTTCAGACACAAAAGATCACACCAACTAGCTAAGATAAAGAGAATATTGAGATCCCACTTCAGTGGGAGACTTTGAAGTAAATGAAACCAAGATGTGGAGTGACAGAAAAATACACAATGTCCTCCTCTGGCCTCTACACATATATATATGCACAAGTATGTGTACTCACAGGCATACTTGCATACAACACACACACACACACACACACACAGAGAGAGAGAGAGAGAGAGAGAGAGAGAGAGAGAGAGAGAGAGAGAGAGAGAGAAAGAGAGGACAAATTTTCTTTTAATTTAACTTTTTATTTAAAATGTAGCATGAAAAAATAAAGTATGCTTGAAACCAAGATAGTTAGTTCTAGGCTCTAGTAATAATCTAATTGGGTGACAAGATATTATTGTACATTGAGCATCGGCTTTCTCTCATTTCAAAATATGATGGCAGCAACAATCACTGTAATTCTTTTGTAATGAGACAGTAGATCACACACATCACATGAGATAGTGGACATAGTTTCTTAGAATGAGATGAACATTTTTATTTTTATTTTTGAAATTTATTTATTACTTACTTTAGGTTTATTTATGTATTCTTTGTATGTGTCTTTGTGTGGATATATTGTGGTAAAAACTTGTTGTGAGATATGTTTTAAATGGGGTTTATTTTGTGAAAATTATTTATAAAACAGAGACGGTTTTAAGACAAAATGAAAGGATAAGCGCGCCAGAGCGTTTTTAAGGAAAACTCTTTATCTCCACACCGTATGTCCGAACTCCCGCGCCGCTGGCCCGAACTGTGCACTCGGTCGGGAACTCTCGTGAGAGAATGCCTGCTTTTTGTCTTGGTCCTCTCCCTCGAAGGTCTACTTCCGGAATCCTTTCCAGTTAACCACGCCCCGCTCATCTCCAGTCCTCTGACGCGATCGTTCACATATATAGTTCTTGATTTCCCATAATTTCCTGCTACATGGATATGTCCATGTGAATTTAAGAGAGGGCATTAGGAGGCATGGAACTGGAGTTATATATAGGTGGTTGTGAGTTTCCCAGAGTGCATGGTAGGAACCAAACTTGAGTCTTCTGTTAGATCCACAAGTGTTCTTCAACACTGAACCATTGATCCAGCATTTTCTTTTAGCTTTATTTTATTTTAGTTTTCTTTTCTGTGACCTTGGGGTTTGAAGCTGAACCTGGCACATGATAATTAAGTTCTGTATCACTGAGTCATATCTCCACTTCAGAGTTCACACATTTATTCTCATCAGACTCTGCTTTTGTCCATTCTGCTCTGAAGTGCATTAGTATGAAATTCTAGCTTCTGTGCCTGAAGGAACATCTGGGTTTGTGTTTCTTTGTATCTTTCCCTCAAAATGGTTTTCTCAAAACTCCCTGCCTTGTGTTAGCTACAACTTCTATGATTCTCCTCTGAGATGTGGAGGATTATTGCCCCTGAAAGGTGGAATCTATCAATCCCTTGCTTTCTCTAGTTAAAGTTTGGTCTCCAACAATTGTGTTACAGAGAATTCACCATTGATGTCCTCCTCACAGAATTGCCAGGAATCACCAGAAAAAAAAAAAAGGAACTATCATTTTTAAATGTTAGTTGAAGACTTAAAAATAAATGTTTAAATCATCTGTCTTTCTGTGTATGTGACCACACATGTAAGTAAAGGTTCCCGTAGAAGCCAGAAGGATGTGGGGGATTTCTGGGAGCTGGAGTTACAGGCAGTTGTGAACAAATGAACATGGGTGATGGAAATAGAACTTTGGCCTTCTGTAAGAAAAGTACATATTCTTAATCCTTGACCCTCCCCTCCAGTTCTCACTAATTGTCAATACCTTCAATGTTTCTGGCAGAAAGTTTGTGCTGGTGGAATGGACAGTTTTCAAATTTGTTGGATTTAGAACGTGCTTAAGCAATATTTATCAGAATGAGAAATTTATGTCATTTTTAATAATTAGCACAAAGTCTGCTTTTTTCATAATGTGATAATAACTCCAGCTGACTTCCAAACCAATCATCACAGTTGATCCTAGACTTTACCTTGACAATAGTTACATTAGCATTCCACTGCTGTTTATTTTCATTCATCTCATTCCCTATAAATCTTCCCTGTTTTAAGCTCACTCATATGTGCAACACACATTTATATCAGTCATGTACAAGTAAGTGTTGATGATGGGCCCAACATTAGACTAAGCATTGTGCATGACATTCAAGCAATTTAAGACCTTATTTCTAAAGTCAAAATATTTAAAATAGAAAGACTGTGGATTACAGTGCTATAATACACACTAAAAAATTATAGGAATAATTTGTTATATGAACAATTAGACCTCAATAAAACATATGGCTTATATATAAATATTCAACAGAGAGGAAGAACCACACAAGAATGAAGTATATGTGACTTACAAAGTTGAGCTACACTATGTAGCACAGGCAAGATCTGCAAAGTCATAGAACATGAAGAGGAATCACGAAACCAGAAGACATGAACTTGGATGGAGTGGTAGGTAAGGAGAAGACTGGCTTAATTGTCTTGAGTTATTATGGAAGATGATGAAAATTGATAAACACCATTGATACTAAATAGTTGTAGGCAGAGGAACAGCTAATTGAAAAATGTGTAAGAAATTTAGTATAAAAATATTTGTTTCCATGGTTGCAGGAGCTGATTAGGCAAGTTTGAAATATACAGGGTCTATAGTTGGGAAAGGAGGCTAGATGTCAAGGACAGGAACTTAAGCTTATTTTCCACCAGTTCAGTGTGATTGTAAGAGTGTATGTTGTGTGTGTGTGTCCTTGTGAGTTTGTATGATTGTGTGAATATAAGAATTAATTAGATGTTAGTTTGTATGTATATATGTATGTAAATAATTGTGTACATGTGTATGAGTACATGTGGATACTCCTGTGTACAGTGTTTACATGCATATGTATGCCTGTGCCTGCATGCATATGTCTGTGCACATTCATGTGTCGCTATATGTGAGTGCATATGAGTGCATGTACATGTGTTTGTGGTTTATGTGAACATAACTATGAGTGTGTATGTATCAGTGTACATGACATGTGTATGCATGTCTGCATATGTGTATTTTCCTGTGTTCATATATGTACATGTGTAAAAGTGTATATACCCATGTGTGTGCATGTGTGTGTGTGTGTGTGTGTGTGTGTGTGTGTGTGTGTGTGTGTGTGTTGGGTAGGGCAAAGGATAACTTTGTATGCTGTTCCTCAGGAACTGTCCATAATTCTTTTTAAGATAAGGTCCCTCCCGTGGCAAGACTCACTGATAGGGCTAGGTTGGCAGGCCAGTGAGCCCTTGTCTCTGCCTCTTCAGCAATAGGATCACACATTTCTTTCACCACATCTGGCTTATTGAGTGTGTTCTAGAAAGAAAACTTCATGCTTCTAGGCAAACATTTTATTGGTTAAGCCATTTCTCAACTCTGAGGAAATATTTCTTTCAAGAAAGATTCAGCTCCACTTCAGGATTTTCTGATGATTACAGACAGCCCACCCTGATTTTCGCATAGCTTCACTTAAATAAAGTCACCTGCTCATGGATTTTAATCTCATCTACAGAACACTTTTACAGCAGCACTGAGATCAGTGATTCACTGGATAACTGGGTGCTGTATTCTTGCCAAGTTGATACATGAAACATCCTCACAGTCATCTACCACCTTGGCCCTGTCCTTTCTCACTTAATCTATATTCAGCTATGTTTCTGCCAGACATGGCATACTACAGCTTAACATGCCTTGGCTCTCCTGTTTCTCTCCATGTCACTTAAGCTTGTCCAGCCCTGTGATGGTATTATGTTGCATTTGAATAAGATGCAGGTATACTATGTTTTATGTAAACAAAGCATATCTCTTTGTCTCTTGTTCTTAGTTTAAAATTTATACTGTGGGATTTGCAGAGATGGCTGAGTTGATAAAGTGATCACTGCATATGTAGCAGGACTTGAGCTTGATCTTCTGAACTCTTATTCAAAGGCAGACATGACACACATTCTTGAAATCCTTACAGTAGAGAAGCAGTGACAATCAGATCCCTGTAGCTAATTGGGCAGACAAGCCAATTCAGTGATTCCCATGAAAATTAAGAGACTTTGCCTCAAAACACAAATTGGACTATGGCCAAGGAAGAGACCTGAGCTTAACTGCTGGCTTACATATTCTCACATGAAGGCATGCAGGAACACACACACACACACACACACACACACACACACACACACACACACACGCCTTTCTCTCTCTTTCTCTCTCTCTCTCTCTCTCTCTCTCTCTCTCTCTCTCTCAATGGAAAAACTGGCTCCTAAGTTTGTATTTTATCTTGTTCATAAATCAGGGTATTTCTTTAGCAAAAACAGATTCTTCTGATTCTTTTTATGTCAATAAGTAAATTTAATGGCATCAAATCTACTCTGCATTCTTACTGTTTTCCAGAGGCCTATGTTTTAAAGGCTGGACTCCAGGGTAGCACCATCAGAAACTAGAATTTGGGTGGCCTTAAAAGAGTGTAGGGGACTACCTCTCCCATCTTTTATTCTCTAGTGCATTCATATTATTGACTTTGTCCACTATCAGCTCCTCCATGTTGAACTCTGCTGACACAGGCATAAAAGCAATAAAGCATCAACTCCATAGACCCAAACTTTTAGCCTTTATAAATCTTTTCTCTTCACAAATTATCTATGTAAAACATTTCTATTATAGTGACAGAAAAGTAGCACAACATGAGAACTTCTTTCAACCCTTATTCAATATGGAGTTAGGGTTTCTATTGCGGTGAAGAGACACCATGACCATGGAAACTTTTATAAAGAAAAACATTGAATAGAGGGTGAGGGCTCACTTACAGTTCAGTGTGGTGATATATTAGACTGATTTTATTAAATAGAAAATCTATCATCACAGTTCAGAGATTAAGTCCATTAATTGCCATGGTCAGAAGCAAGGAAGCATGCAGGAAGACATGGTGTCTAGTTACACTCCTGTATTACAGCACCTGTTATGCATATGCTACCTGGATCTCACCGTTGTCTACATGGAAGTTAGGCTCTGTTCTTACTGAAATTAATGAGCTGTGGATAGGAACTTGTTGGGAGAGAGCAGAGGTCCCAGGGAGGCTAGGTTAACTGTGTGGTCAATAGTGAATTATAGTCCTGGGGAGTCAGTGGCAGTCAGGATGTCAATCACTAGCAATGTGGGGCATCCAAGTCCCCTTTAAACTTTCTTATTTTTTAGAATTCTCTGAACTATATTGATTTTCTTCTTTACTTTATCATCAGCAATGACCACTTTAAGCTTTTTTAATTGTATATGAAAATAATGGTGAAGTGGGAATAAAAGCAGAAGTTGAAATAGTCTCTCTGTAAGAGTGTCAAATCTTCTCTTTCTTTCTGCTTAAAACAAAGTCCCGTATTATAATTAGAAGATGAAAAATAAAAGAAACAGCACAGATTCCCCAATGTGATTCCTCAATGAGGAAATCAAAGTTCTTTAATTTTTAATTTTCTAGCATGGCAACATAAAACAATCTCATTAAGAGCTCTGTCTAGCATCAGTAAAGGCTAGGCAGAGTTCATGCAGCTGTGACTTAGTAAAAATGCATAAGAGTTGGAAAGAAAGTCTGGTTCACCTCAGATGGAAGGTATTCTAAAAGCTGAGAGTTAACAGAAAGTGGATTCATGCAGGAATGATCAGCTGAGAGATGCTGTCAAGCCCAGAGTGTAACAGGTGCAGAGATGAGCCAAATCCCAGAATGCTGTGTAACAGGAAGATAAGAGAGGAGTGTGGGAGGACTTCTTCACAGACACTGAAAAAAAATGTATTTTTGGTACTCATGGAGACTGTGTACATAAGGACATCTTCCCTGTAGGTAACAGTCATGTCACAGAAAAAATATGTTCTCTCTCCAGTTTAAAAGGAGAATTTTTTTAAAGCTGGGTTATTTTTATAAACAAGGGGATAGGAGAAAAAAGGAAAACATTAAGCAGATGGAAAAATTTTCTTTGTCCATTAAAATAAATCTAAGAATTTAAGATGTGACTCATTGGGTAGTGATCACACTTTTAGTCTCAGTCCCGAGGAAGTTAGGGCAAGAGATTTCTAGTCCTGTCCACATTGTGAGCTCAAGGCTAGTGTGATCTATATGAGATTCTGAATCTTGAAAGATTAGACTGCAGGTGATAGTGAAAGTCACAAAAAGGAAGTTCTTGCAGATCTGAAGCACTGCTCAGGATTTTGGAGCTACATATTGGTAGACTAAAATTTAGCAAGGCCAGCCTGAAATTTCAGGTTCATTAGCTTCACAGTAAAATGACCTCTACAACAACAATGTATGCCTCCTACCTGGATGATGTACTGCTTTAGGAGTTAGTGTTACTTGAGTAATAGGAGTAATAAGTAGTTTATGGCTGATAAAATGCTTGTTTTATAAACACAAGGAGCTATATTCAGATCCTAGAATTGTTGTGAAAAAGTTGTTCTTAGTAGCATATGCTAGTAATGTTATTCCTGAGAAGATTGGGACACATGGATACCTGGACCTTGCTGTTAGTCAGCTAGCCTGGCCTGTCTGGAGATGACTAGCCAGGCAATTTTCATAAAATAAAAAAAGGAGGGTAGCCATGGAGACTGATCCAAGCATTATTGGGTCAGTGGGACCATAGGACTTTCTGCTCCCTGCCCAGGGAGGGAATGGTGAGTTGCAGAGAAGAAAAATGACAAGATGTGGTGGGAGGGGGAAGGGACCTTGAAAAAAGAAAAAAAAAACCACAATGTCAGAAAAAAAAAGAAAAATAAATAAATAAAAAAAGGAGAAGGATCCCCTGAGAAAAAATATCTTAGGGTTCACCTTTAGACTCCACATACACACACCTGCATACACATACTCACATATCTGTACACATATATCTGCACACATACACACCTTTACACACACAGACACACCTGCACACATATGCAAATACCTACACACACACACACATACACACACACACACACTCACACACACAAATATACACAAGGAATTTCAAAGCATACTTTTGGCGGAAGGACTGTGCCATGTTTTAAATTCCCAGTACAGTCTGAACATGAATGCCCTGTGGAATACCCACTGAGACACCTGGTAATAGAACTTATTCTCCCTAAAAGTTTGCTCATGGTACATTTGTTAAACACTTGTGTGAAATATCATGGGACCTGCAGAGCTGAAATACATGAATTTTTCATTGCTAAGTGTCTTTTTTGCAGATTAAAAACTAGGCATTTTCCAATTTATTCTGGAAGATAAATTCTTTATGGTATATAAATGCAAAATATACCCATTTGTATTATCTCCATAGCTCCTGTGTAGAAGACTTGAGTCTCATTAACAATGATGGCACAGACAAATCCTGTATAAATAGGGTGTCCTCTGAGAAATTCTCTAGAATTTTTCATGTTTCCTCTGTCATGTTGTGATCGGTTTGGAAAATTATGAGTATGGTACAACTATCTTTTGTGTTTTTACTTATTTCCAGAATTTAGAGGATAGAACATGCAGTTTGCAGTTAGAGTCAATATCAGTGTCTCAAATACAGTCCACAGCAGCTGGATGGCTTAGAGCACTGTTTTTGCATTACATGAGTTCATTTGCAATATCCATAAGTAGATAGGTTGGGAAGCCAGCTGTTCCCCATTCAGTCTCGCAGCAACTGAGCTAAAGTTTAAAGACAAGTGTTTTGGGGAAAGTGGGCTGAGGAGATAAACAGTATTTTGGTGTAGTTTTGTTTTATCTTGTTTTGTTTTTATAAAAATAATGACAAATCAAAACACCATGCCATCCTTTTCTGGATAGACTACACTCTAAGTTAATAAAATAAAGGTAAGAAGTTCCAGTTTTAAATGTTGCACCCTTGTCAAGGAACCTCCAAAGATCGCAAGGGAACTGAATTCTGTTGTAAACACATGAGAGTCAATTTATTGTTTTGGACAGGTTCAAAGGAACCTGGTGGAAACCCTTTGTTCCAGCATAGTGAATTACCCATAAAAAGGTAATCGGCCAAGAGCCCAAAGGTGAGGAGGTTTGATTTGAAAATACATCAGCCACACACCATGAATAATTAAATTTATTAAATATCAATTAAAATAAATAAGTAAAACTCTTTTTAAAAAACAGGAAAAGCATCGATCTTACCAAAAGCAATCTACAGATTCAATGCAATTCCCATCAAAATCTCAACACAATTTTTTACAGACCTTGAAAGAACAATACTCGGTACAGATCTAAAAAGGGAATTCTCAGCAGAGGAACTACGAATGGCTGAAAGGCACGTGAAAAAGTGCTCATCATCTTTAGCCATCAGAGAAATAAAAATCAAAACAACTTTGAGATACCACCTAACACCTGTTAGATTGGCGAAGATAAAAGGCACAGATGACAGCCTATGTTGGAGAGGATGCTGAGCAAGGGGAACACTCCTCCATTGTTGGTGGGAGTGTAAGCTTGTTCAGCCACTTTGAAATGCAATATGGCCATTTCTCAGAAAATTGAGAATCAATCTCCCCAAGGACCCAGCAATACCACTTCTATGTGTATACCCTCAAGAGGCACATTCACACTCCAAAGGTATTAGCTCAACTATGTTCATAGCAGCATTATTTGTAATAACAAGAAACTGGAAACAACCTAGATGTCCCTCAACTGAAGAATGGATTAACAAACTGTGGTATATCTACACAATGGAATACTACTCAGCAGTAAGGAAAAAAACGATATCCTAAAATTCACAGGCAAATGGATGGATTTGGAGAATATCCTCCTGAGCGAGGTATCACAAACTCAGAAAGATAAGCAGGGGATGTACTCACTCATTAGTGGTCTCTAAACAAACAAACAAGAAAAAAGCCAAGCATGTCCAGGCTGCAAACCACGACCACTGATCAGCTTGGGATCAGAAACACCCTGGACTGACCCTTTGGATCCCACTCCAACTATAGGAAAACCTTACTCACTCTTGAGGGAGGGGGGACAAAACTGGATATGCAAATCAAAACAACTTTACACCTGTCAGAATGACTAAGATTAAAAACACAGATGACAGCCTATGCTGCAGAGGTTGTGGAGCAAGGGAAGCATTCCTCCATTGTTGAGGGAGTGTAAACTTGTTCAGCTACTCTGGAATGCAGTATGGTGGTATCTCAGAAAACTGGGAATCAACCTTCCCAAGGATCTAGCAATACCACTTTTAGCCATATACCCTAAAGACGCACAGTTGTACTCCCAAAGCATTAGCTCATCTACGTTCATAACAGCATTTTTTTGTAATAGCAAGAACCTGGAAACAACCTAGATGTCCCTCAACTGAAGAATGGATTAACAAGCTGTGGTTCATCTTCACAATGAAGTACTACTCAGCAGTAAGAAAAAATGATATTCTAAAATTTGCAGGCAAATGGATGGATATGGAAAATATCCCCTGAGCGATATATCATAATCCCTGAATGAGAGGGTATATAATCACTCATTAGTGGGTTTTAAGAAAAAATGAAAAGAGAGAGATGTCATTGTACACAAGATCTCAAGACTAGAACATAGCTAAATGACACAATATCTCACTACTACATTGATGGCCTCTGGCAGGGAAAGACTTGTTTTCTTCAAGGGTCTGGCCACAGGGAGTATAACTACTCTCCAGTAACTGAGCAGCAGGAATAGGCAGTTTTGTAAATGGGGAGATCATAAGAGGAAATATGATTCTGACAGGTCTGATAACTGAGTTTGATAGGGTGCGTGATGTAAAAACACCAAACTTGATATATATATATATATATATATATATATATATATAATACTATGATTAATATCAGAGTTTCACTGGGTTTATAACTTTTAAAGGCTTTGTTATTTTTTAAGTTTTATGGAATTTTATTTATTTGTCTTAGTTTTTCAAGTTATAGTAAAAATTCTACATTAAGTCCATATTTTTGTGTTTGTTTCTATTATTGCTGTCTTTTATTTGTAGTATGGAGTATTTTATTAGTATTTCAAGCAGGTTACAAACTATGCATTTGTTAAAATCGTTCATTAAATTTAGGTTAAATTTTGATATCTAAAAACTCACCAGTTTTTTCAGATTCTTCAATTTACTGAAACAAATTTATAATGTATGTCCCTACAATTTTCTGGAATTTCATTCATATCTGTTATAATGTTGGCCTTTCAATTTCTAGTTTTATTAAAGTAGGTTTTCCCTTTCTTTTGTTTAACTTGGTTAACAATATGCCAATCATGTTTAATTCTTAAAAAATAAATTAATTATTTAAAAAAAGAAAAGTGTATGTATGTGGCGTACCACACCTATTGGCATTCCAGGATTGGGCAAAAGGGTATGGGCTACAAAAACCACTGGCTATACTTTCAGTGCAAACCCAAGTCCAAAATTTGCTGGCTGGACTTTCAGTGCTAAACTAATTTTTGAGTCTGGCTGACAGGCTCATTCCTCAGATTATTTCTTTCCTGACTCTCAGACCTGGGCCCTGCCCTCGGGCATTAAATGTTCTTTTCCTGAAATAGAATTTTATAATGATAAATCCCTGTCTTTACATTAAATTGATTCAAGTCTACAAATCATATGCACATCTCATTTACTGCACATGCACATCTTACTGCTCAATAAAGGTCTGTAGAGACTCTGTCATTTTCTGTCTTACTTCTTTCTACCTTTTACCAGGTCCTGAAGAACCTAGATTCTGTAAGGGAATATATTGAGAATCTCAGGTGAAAAAATGTAAAGGCCATGTTTCAAGGGGAGCTTGTGTCCTATCTACTTCTGCTTAGAATGCAGGGTGTTCTTGTAACCCAAACAGGTCATGACCTCTCTTCTTAAGGTAATTATCATAGGGTTGTAACTGAAGACTTCAGCTATGAAGCAGAGAATGAACCAAGCTAAATGCAATGTGGCTTTGCTTCAGACTGTATGACTTGGGTAGACACTGTGTTGGGCTGTTTTGGGAGCAAGGCTCGAATGAACTCTAAGGCTTGAGGCAGCAGTGTTCATTTTGTATCTCATATCTCATGAAAGTGTCATAGGGCCTTGCTTAGCCTCCTCACTGCATGGACACTGTAATATCAGGTTGTGATGTCACTGGGTGAACTCTAGAAATGAAGTGCAAGGTGAAGAACTCATTGAGTAATGACAGAGTTGTTCTCAGCACCCGAGTGCTCTCTATTAGTGAAATGCCATTTCCTCCAAGATGATAGAAATGACATGATTCTGGCTGTTGAGTGCCAATGAGCTGACATAGAGGCCAGTTTAGCCAAGGTCAGGCCAAGCCTGGAACAGCTCCTAGCCTGAATGAAGATGAGAGAATGCTCTATTGTAACTTCAGGTTTGCTTTACTTTTTGGCTTTTAAAAAGTTTATCTTGGAGTGTGTGTGTACATGTGTATGTGTGTGTGTGCATGTGTGTGAAAGAGAGGGGTATGTACAGCTGTGTGTATAGGAAGTTCTCAGTGATCTGGGTAGGATGTCTAGCCAAAGACCCCAGGAATTTTCTTATTTCTTATTTCTTTCTAGTTCTAAGATTCCAAATGAAGGCCACAATTACCAGCTAATTTGGGGAGCTAAGGGATTCAACTTAGCTACTCATATTTGTAATGCAAACATTTTACTGACTGAGCTATCTCCTAAGACTTTGATTCTGTTTTTTCCTTATTTATTTATTTATTTATTTATTTATTTATTTATTTATTTATTGTTTTTTTCTTAAATACCAACAGCACAAAACAGTGTCAAAGTGGATTGTTTTAGGTTATTATAGTCTGGTTCCCTGAATGGTCTTTTCTGTCTCTGAGAAGGCGATATCTTTATCAGTTATTATGATAAACTCAGGGTTATCAGCATCCAAAGGTCCTTTATAGAAATGCCCAGACTCAGGTGTACTCACTGGGGTGAGCTGGAGAGTGATGCACATGGACAGAGTTACTCTGTCTAATTCTGGGAAGGGTAGTTCCCTAGAAACACAAAGTGTAAGGTGACTGAAAGAGGAAAAACAAAGACAGAGACAGCATCTGGGATTTATTTTGAGTAGAGGATGCTGGTATCAAGGTTTTCAGCACCTGGGACAGAAAAGTAGCAATCAGCTATCTGCCATTGTTTAATGGGTGTTATTTCTGATGTGTGTGTGTGTGTGTGTGTGTGTGTGTGTGTGTGTGTGTGTGTGTGTAGAGAGAGAGAGAGAGAGAGATAAGGATAAACTCATTTTGTACAAATCATGTCCACATTTATTTGTTATATTATTTTGAGTCAGGGTCTCTCTTTGTCCTGAAACTCACCAAATAGGTGGGCCATAAAGCTCCAGGATTTGCTTCTTTATTGCTAGGATTGCAAACCCAATCTTTCTGCTTTTTTGTTTACTTGTTTATTGAGAATTCTGGAAATCAACATGGAGTCCTCATGCTGGCAAGACAACATCCTGACAAGCAAGCCTCTACTGAGTTCTTTAACTCCCTCTCCACAGTGCTTATGTAAGATTTTTGTTTGTTTAAAAATAATACTTCCCTAAGTTGTGGGAAGATAAACTAGAGGTTTTTTTAATTTTAGAGCATTTTCACTTATTTTTATTTGTATGTTTACATGTGTATGCCTGCTTGTCTGTATGTGTCCTGTGTGTACATAGGTATCCACACAGGCCAGGGAGGTTGTCTGATGCTCTGGAACTGGAGTTACAGTGACTTTTGAGTTGTGTATCATGGGTGCTGGGAACAGAACCTAGAACCTCTGCTGAGCAGCATATGCACTCAGTGACTGATCTCTTTCTTCAGTTTTATCCGAATCCCTTATAAGGTACTTTTCAGAGTACTATTTTCAGTCTGATATGAGGTTAACTTGAGGATCATGATCTTTTAGGACTGTGGTAAGCTTGGAGACTGACTGATGTTGTCAGAGGAACACTGTTATTGAAGCCATGCCCACTGACATTTGTCTCAGCTCATCATCAACATACGGTGAATTTACTTTCATGTTCTTGGTACGATGAACTTCATTTAGATCTGGACTATTAAAAACAGTTGTTATTCTCTATGTTTGCATATTCACTTTTAGCCATACCATATAAAGATTGGTTCATAGACTGATTTACTGCATTGCAGAATGGCAGGATGTGCTGTATGTTACACATAAGGCTTGTACAAATTGACTACTATATATGTAGTATTAGTGACTGCTATATATAATCTATAGTGACTGATGTATATAATATATACTTAGTTACTGTTGTATATAGTATAGAGTGACTGTTGTTTGTAGATATGACAGCGATGTTAGTATATAGTGAATGCAGTGTATAGTATGTAGTGACTGATGTGTACACCTCAGGGGGCAATCCAGGAACTGCAAAGATGGCCACTGCTGTTTAACAGTCTACTGTTGGCTCCTGTATGGGTTGCCTTGTCTTCTCCTCCATTATGGTTGTTTTCACCTGAACTGTGAACCTGACACAGCTCTTTCTCCTTTAACTTTTGTTGATGTTATTGAGTATTTTGTAACTGTGATGAGAAAATGAACTAAGACAAGCATTCGTATCTGAATACCAGGAAGGGTCCATTGTGGGATTGCCTTAGGAGTAACCAGAAAGGCTAAAGTCACTTTCCCAAAGCAGCACAAGAACTAAGTTGTGGCCTTACTGCCAACATTTACCCAGTTCATTTCCAGGGTTCATATTCTCAGTGAAATATTTATAGTATTATTATGTGTGTGTATTTATATGACTACATTTGTGTGATTGTCTGTGTACTACAGAATAAATGTGGAGGGTAGAAGAGAACATGCAGCATCTTGTTCTCTTCTTCCACTGAGTAGGTACCAGGGATTGAAAGGATGCCATCAGGCTTAGCAGAAAATGCCATCACTACTCACTGATTCACTTTTCTGGGAAGTTAGATAAATGCTCACATGCTGTCTGGGTGTTATTTCTCTTTCATGCTTATGAAAAAACAATAGTGACAACTTCTTTCATGTGTTTGTCCTCCTTTGAGTGCAGATGTGTTTGGAGACAGCCACTTATACTAGTTGAGATTCACATTCATGATGCATACCTTAGTGCCTTACATAGATTCTGAAGGTCATGTTTTTCCAGGCATGTACTTTATCAGTGGATATATCTATCAGGTTTTAGCAAGAATATACAAGGCTTGTGTTCAGTGTTTAGGGCACAAACCATGGCACTCTTATTTACCTCTCCTTCAGAAAGTATAGCTAGATACCAGAGAGAATTTCACAAATACATGTATAACCTTGAATTTACTCCAAAGTATAAAAAATTCCAACTCTCTCAGGCTTTAGAACTTGGCTGGTAATGAATTATTTGAAGCTCCCCTCAGAAGTTCATCATGATGAACTGTAGCTTCATATTCCTGGGATGGGACATTAGATACAGGGGCAGAAGTCAGCTAAAGTAACAAAGCTTGTACTCTATCTTGAATAATGTTAGAAGCCATTCAAGTGTTTTAAGCATGGTTAGGTGACATAATTTAATACACACATGCTGCTCTGAACTACAGGGTTTTGTGTAAAGTACCAAATTTAATTTTTATGGCTAAGATGTTTACTGTGTCATTTAAGTCATCAGGTTTGTATTCTTCCAAATCTGTTAGTGTTGGTTTAATGAGTTTAATATTTATCAAGCCCACAGTTCTGTTAATGCTCCAAATTATGTGAGCTCTGTGACCTCTTTCTGTTCTTGCTCCATAGTGAGCATGCAAGGTCCTCTGTGCCTGTCCTTTCCTGTAAGCATGAGAATATAAGCTGATTGTCTTATATGTCTCTGTCTTTTGGTGAAACTATACTTGTTGACATACATTCATAAACTAGACAGCAATTGTTATGTGATTGAACCTGATTACAATATTATATCAGTACTTTCCTATTCTTGGCATATATAAATAAAAGAGAATGTCCCTTTTGGCTGGAGGATATCTCAGTTGGTAAAGTACTGTATTGCAAGAATGAGGACCTGAGTATGTTCCCCAGAACATGTAAAATCAGGCATGGTGTGCTCATTTGTGATCCTCATGTTGAGCTATTGACAGGCAGCTTATTAAAGCTATTGGCCAGACATGCTAGCCAAATATGCAAGGAGAAAACAAAGTGTAACTAGAAAGAAACAACCTCTGAAGCTGGCTATTGGCATCACACACAAGCGCACAAATACATGCACACACACACAAACACATACCTCACAGTAATGTCCTTATATTTTATTGCTAAAACACACAACAGCATCCATGAATTTTAAATTCACTAGCTAAATATATGTTAAACCCTGAAACCGTCTGGGGCTATGCTAGATGCTCTGATGCAATGTGACGTGATAAACAGTCATGATTCTTAGAAGTTCTTAAACACATTGTAGAAGATAGAATAGTGTGTTGATGATCCTATCTTAGTCCACTATGGCGACATAGGGGCAGACTGTGAATCACCAGGGACAGGGAAATTTCAGGATAAATGGACCTCTGAGACGGACTTAGAAGAATGAGTGAATGAATAGTAAAAGTCATGGTATGTGATAGCTATCTTTAACTGTCAACTTGACACAACCTGAGTCTCCTGAGAGTTTTCAGGAAGGATTGTCTATACTGGATTGGTCTGAGGACATATTTGTAGGAAATTGTCTTAATTAAGTTGATTGGTGTGGGAGGCCATAGTCCATTATGGATGGCACCATTCCCTAGACAGGAGCTTTTTTTTATTTTTATTTATTTTGTATTTATCAAGAAAAACAGTAAAATGAATTTAAAATGCTGATAAGTTAACAATAACTATGAAGAAGATAAAAATCATAAGCATGACTTATCAAGGGTGATAATGCAAATAAGATTGCTACACATATATTATTTACTTTGTGTTCAGCTTTCCCTCTGAATGTTTTTTTCCATCCCTGTATATCCCCATTCAAGGTCCCTTCCTCCTCCCACCACATCAGGTCATTTTTTCTTCTCCACAACTCCCCATCCCCTCCCTGGGCAGGGAACAGACAGTCCTATGGCCCCACTGACCCAATAATGCTTAGATCAGTCTCCACTCCTGGCAAATCTAGTTTTGTCCCCCCTCCCTCAAGAGTGAGTCAGGTTTTCCTATAGTTGGAGTGGGATCCGAAGGGTCATAGACAGGAGATTCTTGTTTTAGTTAGGTTTCTATTGCTATGACAAAGACCATACAAAAAGGGCATATTTCAGGTTAGAATCATATTTCATCATGAAACATAATCATGGAAGAAATACAAGACAGGAACCTAGAAGCAGGAACTGAAGAAAGGCAATAGAGTCATAGTGCTTACTGTCTTGCTCACAAGGTTTGCTACTTCCTTATACCACACAGGACAATATTCTGAGAAGTGGCATTGCCTTAAGTTAGCTGTACTCTTCCACATCAGTCAGTAGTAAATGAAATGCCCTACCGAGTTTCTTAAAATACAGTCATGTGAGTCATTTTCTCCATTGAGATTCAGTTTTCCAAAATAACTCTAGCTGTGTCCAGTGGACAAGAGCCCAACCAGCATAGTTTCTGATCTATTTGAATGAAGAAATCAGGCAGTGTTTAAGCAAGCCAACTAGTAGACAAATGTGCCTTGTTTCTTTTGCCCTTGGCTGTGAAAGGATTATGACTAGCTGCTTCAAACTCCTGTAACTGTGATTTCCCCACAATGATAGACTGCAATTTCAAACTTTGAGCTAAAGTTTGCTTTATCATCATGGTATTTTTATCACAACAAAAAAAAGTGAACTAAAATAAGGAAGGAGTCCATGCAGTCCCAGAACCCCAGACCTGTACAAAAACAGAAAGGAAGAAGCATAGAAGGTAGGCTTGAGTGTGAGCTACTGACCCCTGCAGAGGGATATTCAGAGCCAAGTAAAGCTTGTCTTTCTCTCTTTTCAGCCATCTATGAGCAATCTTGTGAGGTGTACAGACACCTCGGGAACAAGGCTGGCTTCTTCTATGTCGACTCTGATGGCAGCGGGCCTCTGGGACCTCTCCAGGTGTACTGCAATATTACTGGTAAGGGTTATGTTTTCTAAGCATGTTTAACCTAGGACACTGTTGGCATGAGATGGAAAAGGGAGTTTCTAGAAAGAGACACCTGAGTGAACAAAATCTTACAGGACTAGCTTCAGTGAAGGAAGGATTCCCTCTTGACAAATATTAGGAATTAGCTTAGGCGTTTTCAAGAAAGAATATAGAGGAAGCTTGGTAATGATTGTGATACTATTCCCTGAAACAAAAATGGATCACCCATGGTTCTCTTTCGGTCTTGCCAAAGTCATCTTCTCTGTTAAAACTCAAAAACAATAAGAAAAGGGGAGAAGAACAAAATAAACAAAAAGCAAGGCATAAAAGTAAGTGGTTAAGTTCTGATTCACAAAGGGGAATTCAAGTAGTGATGGTTTTGTGGACTGTGTATCTGGGTGAGTCCCACATGGTTTATTGGTGAAATGGGAATGAGATTACTACACCAAGCAGCTGTGAGGATAATAGTTAATCAGGTGTGTTGGAGCAGCAAGAGAGGTACTAAAGAATATAGCTCTCACCTCAGAAGGGCTGTGAGATAGCCTGTTCTAGAACCAAATAGAAGTGACCAAATGTGGCCTGGGAACATAAGTATAGGTTGCTACAAATCTCTTGTTCCATCATGCTAATAATTTCATGATGATTTATTATAAATTAAGATACTTTTCTATATACTAGTAAAACATCAGGTGGAAGCATTTCAAGAAAGCAGAATGTCTCCACTCTGAGACTCATATGCTGTCTGATGACTCTTTTAGACTTTAGCCTCATAAACTACAGGGGCTACTTCATATATTTCAAAAGTATTGCTGGAGAATTGCATGAATGTTATACACAGAGCTAGGCAATAAGTTACTGCTCAGTAGACCAAGATTTCCCAATATAAATGTACAAAGAATCTGCAGCATTTTGACTTGTCCCCAATCACCAAAGTTCCAATTAAATAGCTTTCTACAATATTCAACATAAATGTAGCTTCTTTTACTGGGAATTGTAGTTCCCTTTCAAATCATCACCATCACTATCATCATCTTCATCATTATTATCATTTTTATTATCATCATCAAATTCTTCTGCACCAGGGAGTGTTTTCTATAGATTATCCTGAGAGTATATAACTTTTGTAAATAAATTAATTGTATAGGTTTTGAAATGGAATCAGATTTAGTAGATATAGGCCCTTGATACCAAGTCTGATGATCTGAGATTAATACCTGTACCCTACATGATGGGAGGAAAGAATTGACTCCAACATGATTGCCACTTGTCCTCTGATTTTCAGATTCACATTCTCACAAGTGTGCCCTTGACACAAGTAAAATAAATGTTTACAAGTGGCATTTTATGGTTAATTTGTTCTATAATACAATCCCAAACATTGATGTAATCGTTTTTTAAGCATTTAGCTTTGTCAGTAGTTCTACCATTACTGACTGTCATTACTCTCTCTCTCTCTCTCTCTCTCTCTCTCTCTCTCTCTCTCTGTCACACACACACACAAACTCATACACACACATACACACACACACACACACACACACACACACACACACAAAACAATTCACAGTTTATTTCAAGCCCTGTTTCTCAGAGACGCCAGATGCATCATGTGATGAGGCAGCAAAGTCAGGGCTCTCATATCTCACTGAGTATATGCTTCAGTGAAGGAACATACTTATAGAACTCTTTCTAGACAGTGTCCAAGACACTAAGATATGTAAGAGAATGCCACCATGGTTCTTCATGTGACAGTAAACTCAGGAAAACATCCAAGGGATCCTATAGGCATATTTAGCCATTAATCCACCTGAATTCAAAGAACCAGACACTGGCCACAGAAAGTGTTAGCATTTTGTTGTTGTTGTGGGTATTATCATTTGTTTTTTTGTTAGTTTGTTTCCTTCCATATCACTTCATCTGGTGAAGAGTGTCTACGTGCTAGCTACATTGTGTTTCCCTTAGAACAGAAACAGACTTTGTGTTCTTCACTGTCCTTGGTTGTTGTTACTCAGTCCTAACCAACACCCTACTCTATGACTGGATTTGTCAATGTGTCTCAGTTCTTTTTAAAACATAACTACTCATGAGTTCTCAGTTAAAACAAAACAAAACAAAACAAAGCAAAAACAATTGTACAATTGTAGGTTAGTCTGGGAAATTATAATTCAATAAATGTGCTTTCCCAAGATTACTAAGGTATTTAGATGCAAATTTCCTCTGGTTCTTGTTTTCCAAAAACAGGTGTTTTGGCCACAAGAGAAGGCAAAGGAGACAAATGTGTACCTGCTGAGTAACAGGTGTCACATGTACCCAGCCAAATACTGCACTCAGACATTTCAGTTTAATTGGAACTTACACATATTACTCAGTTAACTTTACCAGAAAAAAAAATCTAAGAAAATAGCTGTAAAAAATACTCAATCTTGTATGAAAGAAAGGGCATATGAAAACATCGTGACTTCCTACAGGTAGCTACCCACCCAGCTGGGACCTAAAGTCCTTATAATCCCCCTGAAACAATAAGTAGAAACTATATTTTATATACCTTTACCTTAACCAATATTTTGATTTTTGCTACAAAATTAATAAATGCTTTTTATTAAAACTTTAAAGAAGAAAAAATTCTATGAAGAAATATCCAAATAAATCATAATCTAAAATCAAGATATTAAGTTACTAAATTCTTAGAAATGTAAAGATTTTTTCCAAATAGATTCCAAACAAATATAATATATGTTTAAATCACATATTAGTATTCTGGTGTTCACATTTAGGCCTTTTCCTGTTACATTAAAAAAAATTAGATTAATATGTATATATTACAATAGTATAAAAGATCAAACTCTCCAAAGTAACGTAAGAACATAGAAAGCTCTATTTATTCAGAACAGTGCTACTGAAGGCTGTCTCTCCTGGGTTTATTGTTTGATAGTTTATCCACTAACTAAGAAGATGTGTAGCTGATATTATGGCTTGTTGATTTGGTCCTTTAGTCCTGGAGGAATTAGACCTTGGGACCTGATGATACTTAGGAAATTAGAATTCTCTTCTTGTGATTCCTTCTTTCATCACTTAAGGAATTTAAGAATACACTCAGACAGAATCTCTAGGGGAGTTTTATTATAGTTGAAAAGAAAAACACCTCAGAACAGGTAAATGTTGTCCGTTGTCCATCTCGGCAGCTGCCCAGAGAAAGAGAATGGAGAAGAAAAGGAGGAAACTGTGCTTCTTGAATTTAGGAAGCATAGAGTTCAGGCATGTCATGGCAAAAAGCCATGTGGAAGAAGGAGAACTTCAGAGAAGGGTAAGGACTGCCCAGTGTACCAGAAGAAGCAAGTGTGATATCAGGCCATCATCTCAAAGAAATAAACAGGAAAGATGAAGGAAAAGCTAGATATTCTGTGAACCGACTTGGCTGAGTGTCATGGCTGCTTGTCTTGTAGGGACTGAGCTACAACATGGGAATTGTTGAAAGAAAAAGTAGTTTTTTCATAGAGGGATAATTATTCGGCTACTTCTATAGTTTAAGGTGAACCTGACAACTTCCAGGGGTTTCTTTGTATATCTGACTGACACAGCTTACTGAAATGTTGAGCTTCACTGAGGCTAGAAATTCTACTCTCATGACCAGAAGCTTTTCCATGATGGGCCTTTAATGATGTTCTAATACTGACTCAATACTTTAGATGGTTTAGATGATGATCATGAATTACCGTTTAGTTTGGAAATCTTACAGTTTTAATATTGTTAAATTGAAGTGACTTGTGATACAGTGAAATATGTATGAAAACCTATCTAAACATTGTGACATGAACACCAGGGTTTATGTGGGCTTTCTTTACAAATGCCAACAATCTGAGATAGGAATTAAATTTTTTAGCTTTTTTTTTTTCCCTCAAACATCTGGCAGTCTTTTAAAAATATGATATACAAATGTGTTCTTATAATATAGGGACATTTGCATGTTTCTTTTATTTTGCCAGCTTTTCTGGTGAGCATTATTTGGGTGGCTAGGGTTCCAGAAAACTCAACTATCACAAAAACTATCTAGAGCTAGTAGATTTCAGATTTCTGTGTCAAGATTTCAAAGAATAAATTCAAGGACTGGAGATGGTGGCATTTTACATAGAAATTTATTATAGACCTACAAACGGGCACAAGAAGGGGGCAGGGATTAAGGAAAAGAGGGAGAGAGAGAGAGAGAGATCCCACATAGTAAGAATATGTTCCAGGGAACTACTAGTTTGGGGCATTCTAAAAGACATACAAGAGAAACACCTGTTCTGAAAGTAAAGTTTTGGCCTTCTAAAGTCAAAAAGAAACTCATCAGACACTTGTGTATTTTATTTCATTGAATCTAGAATACACAAAACTGTATTCTGTATTCTTAAAATATAACATAGACAAACTGTTGGCTCTGTGTACATGTCCATGTACCTTATCTACATGGCAAAATTTGCATGAATCTGGTAAAGTACTGTCAATTCATATGGCATATTTAGTCAAATATTATGTTGGATGATCTTTGTAAATATATTTGTTTCAAAAAAATAAGGATAACATTTTAACAACATGAAATCAAAAATGAATGTCCTCAATATTGTGGAGGGACTTCATGCAATCAACCAGTGTCAGAGAAATACAGTGGCATCCCCCATAAGAAGGAATTGACAACATGTGTTGTGGACTTGAATTGCAAATTTGCAGTTTCTAGCCTGCCAACGTACCCTGAGGATTTTAATCATAGTAAACCTTTATAATCTCTATTTCCAAGCCTCCCTCCCTACACCAGAGAGAGAGAGAGAGAGAGAGAGAGAGAGAGAGAGAGAGAGAGAGAGAGAGAGAAAGAGAGACAGAGCTCATTTGCTCATTTAGTAGGCTGTGTACCCTGGGTTGGATGTTTCAACCTAGTGATATGCTCTCACTTTGTGTAGATCTTCTCTGACACTTTTCACACTTTATGAAAATCATTATTATTTACTGATATATTTCTATAAACCCATAAATTTCTCATTAAAATATATGTGGCAGGTTAGGAGGAGGGCTTGATTAGTACAGTACTTGCCAGGTGTCTCAGTTAAAAGGAATAAAACCCCACAATGACCAAGAAAATTTATGGAAGAAAGTTTGTTTGACTTTACACTTCCAGAGGATTATAGTTTATGATGGTAACACAAAGGCATGGTAGGCAGCATCATGAAGCTATGGAGTCACATCTTGAACTACAGGCAAAAAAATGAGAGTGCAAACTGGGAATGGGGTATGGATTTTGTTCCAACAATGGAGTTTCTTCATTAGCCCACACCTTCTAAACCTATCAAACAGGGCCAACAACTGGGAACCAGGCATTTGGTTTCCACAGCCTGTGGACATAGGGAGTTCTCATTCAAATCACCACACCCAGGAACAAGAGGAATCTAAATTTGGATTAAAATATATATAATGGGAATAGTGTCATATATGTGTAATCCCAGTACTCAGTGGAAATTACATTACTGCTACAATGACAGATGATGGAATACTAAAAGGGAGGGGCTTAGTGAGGAGTCTGTAGGTCACTTGGATGCTACCCATGAGAGAATTTTAGGGAATCCTCATGGAAGCCTGGTTAGCACTCACAAGATTGTTCTCATGAAAGTACAGGCTGATCTCTCTTAGTTTCTTTGGGTTTCTCTATTAGCATATGATGTCTCTGCCTCCTTGTCCTCTGCTAGAATAGGCACACAGCTGAATTCAGGAAAAAAACTGGTAATCTAAATAAAACTCTTCACAGAACCCCACAGGCAATCTGTTTAACAATGGAAAACAGATCGATGCAGAGTGTGACAAAACTTTAAGTCTACTTTTACACCTTAAAGATTTCAGTGTCCTGAGCACAATGAAATAATTGCCAAGTTCTAGCCCCATCTCCCCCTTTCTCCTTTATTCTGTTCTATTTTATGTAACATATGTGTTAGACGTTTTAAAATCATAATAGTATGGAGCTCTGGAAACAGCTTCAGTATTTGGTCTTAACTGGCCATGAGCCATCCTTAGAATGTGAAACTTCTGCTCTGTGTCCAGGAGTGAAACATGCTCCTCTGTTCCTCATTTTCTTCTTATACTTTCTTCACTAACCCAGCTTTTCTCAACACCTTCTCACCTTCTAACTTGGAGCGAAATAGGGTTTGGATTTGCACTAGTGTTCAAATTCAAATGCTTGGACATTATAGTTATGCAATTTTGTCAAATTACTTAATCATTTTAGATTTGGTTTCCTTTTCAGCAAAATAACAATGATAAAAGTGGTTTTCTTTGAAGATTAATGTGAAAATCTCAGTATATATACAGAAATATTTCAGTAATCAGTGTGACAAAATACTAGACAAAACTATTTAAAGAAAAAAGAATGTGCTTGGCTCACAGGTTGAAGATCCAGGCCATCATGGCAGGGAAAGAATAGCAGCAGGAACATGAGGCAGCTGGCCACACTGCATCCATGTGCAGGAAGCAGAGAGAGATGGATACTGGTACTCTCTTTGATGTATTCTTTCTACTCCCAATGGGACCCCAGATCACAGAATAGTGCCATCCATACTTAAGAGCGTTCTTTCAACCCACCTTAATTTGCAAAATATTTTCTAGATGTCACCTGAGTCCTTGGTGACTCTAGATCCTGCCAGGTTGACAGTTAGCATTAACCTTTATACACATGAAATCCCAATTCTTCTAAAGTAGGCAGTCTTGAAACAGTGATCTGATATCATAGAGAGATGCAATAATCAACCCTCACTTATGTTCACAGTTGTCTACAAAATTGAGAACCATATATCCATTCTCACCATAAGAGATAAAACATTAAGTCTTCTCCTGTTCCAAATAGCCATACTGTTTCCAAGACTCTAGGAATCTAGAAAAATATTTTTCTGAAAAAACAAAATACCAAACAAACAAACAAAAACTTTTAATAAGGATGAATGAAGCATCATTAGAAGAGTGAAACTTTCTGATCATATTTTTCATATAAATCAGATTGCAGTCAGTTTGCATATTTTCTGATTGTAACAGACAATTGAATTCCTATTAAAATATACTTATTTCCCAGCTGTAAATTTTTTTGTTATTTAGTAAATTCCATATTTATGTGCAAAATTGTTTCTGTAGAATGACTTACAAAACTCATTCTCTTTCTATCTTGATAGAGCCTATGCCAGTTTCACACAGGTAGGGCAACAGTCAAGCATTACAGGAAATTTTTAGAAAATATTTAGGTAAATCTCTAATCAAAACTTGTTTTTCATTCTCAGATAGTTCTAATCCATTTCTAAGCCACCTTTATAGTCTCTCAGTCTTACATACTGACTATTATGATGCTACAATTCTCTCTGCTTTGACAGCAGACTCTATTGTCATTAAAACTCATCAAAGCATGCCTAATGGTGTAGGTAGAGGATTTTGATTGAGGTCTCTTCAATATTTCTAGCCATAATTGTGATTGCAGGCAATAGATTATCTTTCCATAGTGAGAAAGAACTGTGTCCACACAGTTTGACCTCAGTTGTTAGCCTTGCTTCCCGGAGTCAGAGTAGTGAGTGTGGTTTATTCCTTGGGTTCTCACTTGTCAGTCAGGATAAGGTGAATGAAAGTCACTGAGAGCATAAGAAGGAAAGATATTTATGGGCATTTCTTTCTCCTCATACTCTGAATGTGCTGCCAGGATTAATTGAACATATTCACTGAAAAACAAACTAAGTACAACTCAATTGTTTGTGTCATGGTATTTGTAGTGCACTTTTGTGCTGGCATCTTCCTACTGACTTCATCCCCAAGCAATTTTCTTCCTTTCAACACACAGACACACATGCGTACACAGACACACCCACACACATATATATGCTGTCACACTCAAGTATACACATTCCTATGAATAAAAAACTCACATATACACATACATAAAACACAGATATCCAGGCACACATAGGTGTGAGTTCTGTGAGGGTGTGCTTAACAGAAAGAATATGCAGTTTTTATTGCTCTACCAAAGACTGACACAAGAATGAGACATGCCAAAGTCCCAGATGTTTCATGAATTCTAAATTATCTTATAATAAAAACCCGGATCCAGGTATTGGGGCAAATGTTAAAAGATCAGAGAGGTGGAAGAACAAGCCACTGCCACATCTCACCTTACCAACTCTTCAGCCAAAAGAGAAAGATCCTGTCCCCATAAATTTTCAGACTGAATAGAGGAAGTAAAGGCAACCACAAGATAGAAATGGAAGAAAGGCCAACTCCTGCTGCCTTCCACCTTATATTCCTTTCCCTGCCCAGGCATATTACTTCCTTTCTCAAATTTCCTAGTGCTGGGATTAAAGGTGTGTGCACCACTGCTTTGCTCTGTTTCTCTTTTAGACTGAATTTGTCTCCTATAGTTCAGTGTGGCCTTGAACTCACAGATAGCCAAAAGATCTCTGCCTCTGCCTCCCAAGCACTAAGATTGAAGGGGTGCTTCTCCACTGCCTGGCCTCTATGGCTAACTCTGGCTGGTTCTGTCCTCTGATCTTTAAGCAGTATTTATTTGATACACAATATATCACCACACTCCAATTTCCTTTTCTTTAAATCACCAGTTGTTTAGTCATCACTGCACAATTGTTGTTTTCTAGGTGCCAAGGAGACAGCACAATCAGTAAGATACTTGCTTTACAAACATGAGAATATATTTTGATCTCTGATACCTTTGTAAAAAAAATAACAAAATAAAATGTAAGAAAAAAAGAAAGGAAAAAGAAAGAACAAAAAAGGAAGGTAGGAAGGAAGGAAGAAATCCAGTAATGCTGGCACCTGCTTATAATCTTATCAATGTGAAGACAATGTCAGGTGAATTGCTGGGGCTTCCTAGCCAATCAATCTACTCTAATTAGCAAGATATATGGCAGTGAGAGACTTGGACTCAAATAAAGTATGTGGACAATGTATAACCTAGCAAATAATATTCAAGGTTGTTCTTTTGCATCTGCACACATGTACGTCTGTATTTGCACATGTATTCATATACCCCCACCCCACACACAGTACTGTTGCCAAAACTGTTTCTTGAGTTGAGACCATATATTGAATACACCAAACACTTACCTGAGGAAGCATGCATCACTGAAGGAACTGCAATAATTTCTATTTCATAAATCCATTAATAATGCAAATGAGTAGGAGATACAGGCTAGCAACTACAGCTCTCTACAACTGAGTCTTTTTCTCTATGTTCAATGCTTTCTGTTACACAAGGCCAAGATTCTATATTGATGTGCATTCACATGTGTGAAGCTGCTGCTCTAGCAAGTAATGATGAGCCACTGGGAATACAGAGACAATTTTTATATTTGGGCTGGAAATGGCTCAACCTGCAATATTTCTGCTATGTAAGCACAGAAATTGAGTGTGGATCCTCACTATCCACATAGAAACCATAGGGTATGTCAATACGTAATATGAATTCTGGAGGGTAGATAAAAGCAGATCTCTGGAATTCATTGCTTTGCCAATATAATTGACAAATTAATCTAGATTCAGTGAGAGACTGTCTCATAAAACATGATTTGATGCTATTAAGGAAAGAGTTCTCATCTGCCCATTGCTACTACACATGCATATACATGTATGCACATACTGCCATATGTTAATGTATATGTACAGCCACACAGATAGATGATAGAAAGAATGACAGATGGATAGATGTCATAAAAAAGTCCCAACTTTGCTTCATATTGGCTTGTACTGAAATATTTTCTATGACAAATCTCAAGTTCCAATTAGTTCCAAACTGGGATCCTTAAAAGAGTAAGAGAACTCCTCAAGCTGCTGCTGGTGACAGGTTCAAATGCCTCTGTCCCCCACCACTGAATGAGTTCATCTTCCTTTACTGCTGCTCTGTGACAGAAACTCTCTGATATGTCTTATATATTAACTTATTCACCAGACAATAGGAACCGAGAACAATCAAACTATTCAGAAGAAACTGAGCAAATTATGTTGAGTAAGTGTGTTAATATTGAGACATAGAAAATAATTATAACATGAAAAAATATGATAATCAAAGGATGCAGTAAGTGTAGATGCTTCTGCTCTTCTCATCAGATGAGAGCAGTACTCACATCTTCACACTGATGCTCTTATGACATGCTTAACCATGGGTAGAAACTTGTAACTTAAACAAGCAGAATTGGAAAGGAAAGAAATTCCATAGCCAAGTCTGTGTTTTTAAAGGACCACTCCTGCTTTGGGTGAATCAGGAGTCAGAGTGAAGAAAGTTGAATATTTGGACATTCTTACTACAAAGAAAAAAATGTCAGATTCTAGGGATGTTGAAGATAGTATCATATTTATTTTTCCTTTGTTTCCATCTGTGCCTGGGTTGAAGGACTAATTTTTCATTACAGCTATTGTACTTGAGTGTATGTGAGTGTTTATGTAGGTATAGAGGCCTAAGAACAACATTCAGAAGTCAGAATTACCTTTCACCATATGTATTCCAGAAATTAAACTTGAAAACAAGTGCTTTTACCCACAGAGCCATCTCACTAGTCCCTAGCAATGCTATCTAAATATAGACTTTAAGCCTGGAGGTTGAGGAGAGTGAGAAAGAGGTGCTTAGAGAGAGAATAGAACACATCCATGTGTGAATGTGAACCTCCCAAGGAGAGTAAGTACTGAATAACTTAGCATTGGCCATATGGACTATTTTAGGAGCTCTCAAGCTATATCTCAAAGAGTTGTTAACAGATCCCAACTACTTTTTTCTTTTGATAAGTAAGATCATAAAGTGGCTGTAGACACTTTTTAGGGGGAGATTATAATCTGAAAAGATACACCCTGAAGACAATAGGGTTGTACAAAGTGTTTCTGGTAAGAATCTAGGAAAATTGAAGCTTTTCAGAAGGAAAAGAGAAAGCTGTTCAGCAATTGTTCTTTGTACCAGAGTTCTGGCTTCTTCAAGCATCAACCAGACTCCACGTTGAGGAACTCTTTCCTTCCTTGATTATTGTTTTTGTGACTTTCTGTCCTGCTTCACTTTCTTCACTGTATCTACCTTCTCTGAAAGCAGGACCAGTGTCACCATAGATGGAAGGGTTAGCTCATTCTGGGAAAATTTTAAAAGGGAGCTTCCTGGTGAAGATTCACTCATGGGTGACATATATGCTACAGCTCACTTGCAGTTTAATCGCTTGGAATAATGCTAGTGTTGTTGCTTCTTTACATCACTCCAGCTTGCATTGTGGCTTACGTTTCAGAGGGGCAGTTGGATTTCTGTAATGAAGGGTTTTCCAAAGAACAGCCACCCACCAGTTAGATGAAGCAGCATTTTATGTATCATGTTGTTACCCGAAGTGTGAACCACACAAAGCTCCCAATAGGCAGGTCTCGAAAGCTAAGTCCAGCACTGGATATTTTTGCCATGTGTGGAAGCCTCTGGATTAAAGTGGTCTCTCTGGATTAGTAGCAGACAGCATAATCTCCTGCTAAATTGAGCCATTACACAAAACTAAGTCATAAAGCTATGGCATTACCCTGAAATTAAAGCACTGTCATCTTCAAATTGCCAAGAATTTTAACAGCCACTTAGAGAAATTCCTTTCACACATCCATTTAGCATGGTCTGTTGATTCCAAGCCCACTGATGAAGAGTCTTGAGTGAGATTTTTAGAGAGAGGCTTATAATTTTTTCATGCTTCTCCTTTTTATTAACACACACATTTCTCAAATTCTTATTAATCTCTCATTTATTCATGTATTTATCACTCTTTTATTTATTTGATTCCTCATATATTTTTGATGTGCTCAGTTATTTGCACATTAATCATTTATGCAGAAATTAATTCATGGAAATTACATTGTACTGTTGACTGTGTTTTGCACCAAAGTTCACAGAGTAAATAAATCTATTCCTGTCCTTAAGTAACTCAAAAATAAAGTAAATTAAATAATTTAATTAAATTAACTTTTTCAGTTGATATATTTGTGTGTGTGTGTGTGTTTATGTGTGTGTGTGTGTGCCTGCATGCAGTAAGTATTGTTTATTCAATACCACATTCCTTTTTTTTTTTTTGAACAAAGAATCTAGGTTTCTCATTGGACTGGTTCTCACTAATTCAGATGGAATAACTGCCTACAAGCTCCAGGGGTTGTCTTTCACTGTAGCATGCTTGGAATTTCTTTCCAATATCTACTGATGGAACTCTGGTCTTTGTACTTGCAAAGAAATCACTTTACCAACTGAGCTATCTCCACAAAATTCAGATTATTTTGCAAATCTCTCAATAAGTTATGTATTTGTAAATATTTATTTACTTCCTCAAATATTTTTGTGGGCTGAGTTCTTATGCATCATTCCCTCATTCAATTATGCAGAAATAATTCACACAAATTATATTCTAATATTGACTAATGTAAGTACCAAAATCACAAAGTGAATGAATCTATTCTTGTCCTCACAAAAACAAATTTGAAAGAAGGCAGACACAGTACATAGATATTTTAGATCCCATATGGAAAACAGAGTATGAAGCCATTGATGGTAAAAAAATAGAATACAGGAAGAAAAGATTGAGGAAAGGTGTGCAAGTAGATAAGAGCTATGGTCCTTTAAGGTGTCTTTGAATAGCCTTTTTATGTCAACTTTTATGTGTATGTATATAAATATTTTTTGTATGTGATAAGTAAGTGTATGACAAATGATATATATCTGTGTGTGAGCAGGTGTTCTTAAAGTATGCATAGAAATCAGAGAAAAAGAGCAGGCAAGAGAAGGAGAGTTTTTTTTGAACTTGAAATAAATGTGACTAGTGAGTTTCCAAATCCTCCTTGACTCTGCCTTTTGCAATGCTGGGGTTATAGAAATAGGTGCATGACTTTCTTTTTCTTTTTCTTTGTTTTTCTACTTGCTTCTTTTTTAGAATTATAAATAAAGTCATATTTTTTATCAATGTTCAGACTCCCGTCCAACTCATGCCCCTCATGTCAGACCAACAGGACCTAAAGTTAGAGTTCAACAACATCAAAAAATCACAGAAAGCCTACCAACTCATGAAAACTAAACATCACTCAACTGAACTACCTCTAGGTCAAGGAAGAAATTAAGAATGAAATCAAAGTTTTCCAATAATGTAACAAAAATGAATCTACAATATACCCAAACTTGTGGGACACAATGAAAGCAACCTTAAGAGAAAACTTAATAACACTAGATGCCTATATGAAAAACCTAGCGAAATTTCACACTAGAGAACTAACAGCACAGCAGAAAACCTTAGAACAATTAAAAGCAAACTCACCTAGAAGGAGTAGATGGCAGAAAATAACCAAACTTAGAGTTGAGATGAGTACAATTGAAACAAAAAGAATACAAAAATCAGTGAATCAAAAGATTGGTTCTTTGAGAAAATCAACAAGATGGATAAACCCTTATCCAAACTAGCCAAAAAGAAGAGAGAGAATATCCAAATCAACAAAATCAGAAATAAAAAGGCAGACATATCAAGAGACCCCCAGAAAATTAGAGGATTATCAGGCCATACTTTGAAAAATCTATGCTTCACAAAAATGGAACACCTAGAAGAAATGGACAGCTCTTTGGACAGGTACCATTTACCAAAATTAAATCAAGGTCAGATTAAATACCTAAGCCGACCTGTAACCCTAAAGGAAATTGAAGCTGTTATTAAAAGCCTCTCAAGTAAAAAAAGCCCAGATCCAAATGGTTTCAGTGCAGAATTCTACCAGATATTCAAAGAAGATCTATTACCAATAATCCTCAAAATATTTCACACAATAGAAACTGAAGAAATGTTGCCAAACTTCTTTTATGAGGCCACAATTACCCTAATATCCAAGCCACATAAAGATGCAATAAAGAAGGAGAATTACAGACCAATTTCCCTCATGAATATTAATGTTAAAATTTTCAACAAAATTCTAGCAAACTGTATACAACAACATATAAAAAATATCATCCACCATGATCAAGTAGGCTTTATCCCAGAAATGCAGGGATGGTTCAACATAATACTATAAATGACATCCATCATGTAAACAAACTGACAGAAAAAAAAAAAAAACATGATCATATGCTTAGATGCTGAAAAAGCCTTTGACAAAAATCAAACACTCTTCTTTGATAAAAGTCTTGGAGAGATCTGGAACACAGGGAAAATATCTAAATATAATAAAGTCGATTTACAGAAAACTGACAGCCAACATCAAACTTAATGGAGAAAAACTCAAAGCAATCTCATTAAAATCAGGAACTAGACAAGGATGTCCTCTCTCCTCTTATCTATTCAATATAGCTCTCCAAGTTTTAGCTAAAGCAATAAGAGAACGAAAAGAGATTAAGGGGATACAAATTGGAAAAGAAGAAGTGAAACTATCTCTATTTGCAGATGATATGATTGTATGCATAAGTGATCCACAAAATTCTACCAGGGAATTTCTACAGCTCATAAACACCTGGATATAAGATTAACTCAAAGAAATCAGTAGCCCTTCTATACACGAAAGATAAAAGGGCTAAAAAAGAAATAAGTGAAACATCATCCTTTATAATAGCTGCAAATAGCATTAAATACCTTCGAGTAACTATTACCAAAGAAGTAACAGATCTATGCGACAAAAATTTTAAATCACTGAAAAAAGAAATTAAAGAGGATACCAGAAAATGGAAAAATCTCCCATGTTCCTGGATAGGTAGGATCAACATAGTAAAAATGTCAGTTCTACCAAAAATAATCTACAGATTCAATGCATGCATTTCTTAGTGTGGATACTGAAAATTTAAAGGTAGGTGCTGAGCTTGACCAAGAGGTACAATTTACTTACTGAGCCTTGTCCCTGCTCTTGAGCTGATTTTGTAATAGAAACAGCTGTTATTTATAAAGCAATTACTAATGTGAGGTGCCATGCTCTGCATTTCTCAGAGAAAATGGTACTGTTTCCCTAGCACTTGTGTGAAGAAGAGCTATCCTTTCTATTTTAATGAGGAAGGTGCAGGAATCTCTAGTGGCTGCATATCTTGCACAGAGTTGAATCTACCACTGAAGCTTGTGACTGTCAAGCCTAAGTGTTCAGGTTCAAGTAACACAAAGTGTATAAGGCAAGAAAGAGCTCCTGTGTCTTAACATGTATGTACAGCTTGTGTTGTTTCTTCCGTGGGTCAGCAGAGCCTCCAAAAGGACTCTCAAGAGCAGAGGTTTCCAGTGCCCACTATATGTCCCTCACCAGCACTTTCCTGTTCTGTAAGATAGATGTGATCATACCTCCTTCCAGAGTTTTTGAAGAGTAAGTGAAAATAATATAAAGCAAAGGTCTTTGATGTTCAATTGTCTCTAATGAATGAGGTGACAGCAGGGGGTTAAATGTCATTTTTAGCTCTGATCCTATGGTTGTTTACTCAGCAAGTGTCAACATGAGTCAAGAACACTGTGTTAGCTTACCACAATGGTCAGTGTTGATTGTCAACTTGTCGTATCTACAATCATCTAGGAGATAAACAATTAGGCATGTCTGAGTGGGTGTTTCTAGATTGGTTTAACTGAGGTGGGCTGACCCATGATAAATGTAGAGGCATCATTTGATGAACTGAGGTCCTGGATGAATACAATGTAGCAACAGGACTGAAAGCCAACATTCATCTTTTTCTGCTTTCTGCCGCTGGAGAGATTGGATCAGCTTCTCTCAAGCTGTACCCTTGAGCTCCGAGCCAAAAATAAAGCCTTCATTCCTAAAGTTATGTTTGATAATTTTCCCCAGTAAAAATGAAGATAGTAACTACTGCACCAATTTGTGGGCCTTGGGACATAGTTCTTCAAGGCAATCAGGCCAGTGTGGAACACTTAGCAAAGCCCCTAATTTATTCATTTTTCACAGTTAAGGGGAGCTTTCTTTTTTTTTTTTCCTTCTTTATTTTGTATTTATCAAAAAAAAACAGTAAAAAGAATTTAAAATGCAGAAGAGTTAACAATAACTATACAGAGGATAAGAATCATAAGCATGGCTTATCAAGGGTAGAAATACAAATAAGATTGCTACACATATATTTTCTTTGTGTTCAGCTTTCGCTATATATCCTTATTCAAGGTCTCTTCCCCCTCCTAACACATCTGGTCATTTTTCTTCTCTGAAACTCCCCATCCCCTCCCTGGGCAGGGAGCAGACAGTCCTATGGTCCCACTGACCCAATAATGCTTAGATCAGTCTCCACTTCTGGCCAAATCCAGTTCTTTCCCCCCTCCCTCAAGAGTGAGTCAGATGTTCCTATAGTTGGACTGGGGTTTGAAGGGTCAGTCCAGGGTGTTTCTGATCCCAAGCTGTTCGGTGGTT
>PVIH01011645.1:0-67996 GCA_004025045.1 Sigmodon hispidus
ACTGGGACGCCGCAGAGAGCACAGGTCCCGGTGGCGGAACCGGAAGCAGTGTGAGGTCAACTCTCCCTCCCAGGCCAGGACACAGGCGCTGAGGCCCGCCGAGCCCTCCTCACCTCTGGTCAGGGTTCGAATCCGCCCCTCAGAGACCCCTGCAGTTGGTTTGCTCAGTTCACTCAGTTCAGGGTCGCAGTAGGGCTCCTAGTAGATTCCCTGAGCAGCAGGAGCTGCGGGTGTGGCCAGGTGCAGAGTTCAGCTGCCCCTGCTCCAGAGTCTAAAAGGTTTTTTTTTAAAAAAGACTTCTGGTTGGAATCTGTCCCGAAAGCTTGAACCAACAAAAATAATAAGGATTGATGAGAACTGTGAAAGAATGAAGTTCAGTGTAGATTCTTTTGGTTTTGTTTTTATATATTATGTTTGAAAGTCCATTAAGATATTGGCTCTGGCTCTAGATGCTAGCACCTACTACTGTCTTGCCTTCTACTCATTTTCCAGAAGTTTTTTTTTTTTTAAATTGGATTTTCCTTTTATTTAAATTTGAGTCACTTATTCTTCTTAGTCATTGACATCTGTCAAATCTTTCACTTACTTTTTTGATTAAATTTTTTTTAGGCTTTCTGCCTTTGTTAAGACAAGGTCCCATTTTAAATGCTAAAATGACTTTAACACAGTAGTAAATATTATCCTATATTTCCCATAAAACTTCATAACATAATTAGCAATGTTAATTTTGCAAAACACTTAAGAAAACTACAAAGCATGCTACATGATGCTTTTGTATTATTTCTTCTCAAGGTAATTTGCCAATGGACATTCCAAGTCCACCAGAAACTTCTGTTCCAGTGACCTTGCCTCCACACAATTGTACAGATGATGAATTCGTTTGTAGGTCTAACGGTCACTGTGTTGGGAAAATTCAGAAATGTGACTTCAGATATGACTGTCCTGACAAATCAGATGAGTCATCTTGTGGTATGTGAATTCCTAACTCCTGCTTGTTTTAGGTATAAAACTACTGTTTTCATGAATTTCACGTCTTCTGCATTCAATCCCCCACTGTCAGGTATTCCTATTATTTTTAAGTAAGGAAGATTTAGGAATGGGGTACTATAATGTATTTGTATTAGATTAACTACTTACTTTTTTGCTAGGCAAATGCACACAAAAATAAAGAATAATGTAGTGAATATGTTGATAGATCCCAAACAGAAAAATACATGCTAGTATAATCTCAGAATTTCATAGCCTGATGTCACAGAGTTTTCAAAATATTCTAGGGAAGTTTAATCATATATGAATTATTTATATAAAAATTATAGTACAAGATTCAACTTATTTTTTTATTTGAATAGACAAATGTCTTTATTGAATATTTTAGATATAAAACTACTGTTTTCATGAACTGTACTGTACCTTTTCTGGATCCATTATTCTCTTAGATATTTATATATTACCAAGAGGGGAGTATTTAGGGATGGAACACTATAAAATACCTAAAATAGATTAACTATTTCAAATTTTTTCCTAGGCAAAGACACACAAAAATAAATAATACTGCAGAAAGTATGTTGAATTCATAAGAAGAGTAATTTTAGTACGTATAAGATGTGTTCCTATGTTTTGGTAAAATAGAGTTCTCATATATTGATCCCTGCCAATTCATACCTCTTCTTAAATGAATCAGTGACAGAGCATTTCATTTAAAATTGAACTTCACAACCAAAATGCAGATGGAAGAAGAAAAATTAGCACATGCCTTGGAGGTGAAACACAAAGTCCACAGATCAAATACTTTGCAGTATCTTTTCCTTCTATGCTTTCAGTGACTGGTATGTAAATTTACAGCACTGTAGTGTTGATCAAAAGTCTTTTCAGTCTTCAGGATAACAGATATGCCAATGGTACAAAGCATAGTGAAACCATCTTCTATCTTGTCTGTGTGCCAAGAAGTTTAGAATTTAGTTTAAGAATTCTAGTAAGAATAAATTTTTTTCACTTAATTCAGAAAAAAGTCATTCTTAATGTGTAACTATACCACAAATCTAGAATAAACTAGTCATAAATTCAAAACTGGTGGACACCACAAATGAGACAGCTGTAACTCCCTCAATGTGTCATGGGATTTATATTATATTATGCATCACAAATAGAAGATAATTAGATGGAAAATGTGGTATTCAGAATTTCTCATGGGAAGCCACAAAATATGTGTAAGCAGCAACAGATATACAGGTTTACAAAAAACCCCTAATCTATTATACATAATGAATGTTTTTTTATAAATACAGCCTATAGTCTTGAACGTTCAAATTTAGTACTGCCATTTATTAATTTGTGACACATTATAGATTATTTAAGAATAATATGTTTACTCAGTCTTGATATAAGAGTCTTTTAGATTTGAATACATAAGATTTTTGATCACAATATATGACCTTGTATATTTCTTTATAAGATGAAATATTATAATAATCTTATTTGTAGCTTACAGGTTCAGATATCTAATATGTTTATAAAATTATAATTTGACCACTTACCATGATACCTGTCATTTAAAAATATTTTTTATTTTGTTATATATTATTGTTGACTGTAGATACCATGTCATGTAGTATATCTCTACATTCTATTCTTGTTGGTTAATATTTTAAGTGAATTATTTTTAGAAGAGAGCAGTTCTTATTTTCAACAATGTAAAGGACAGGTATTGAGTTCTAAATCTCATCATAAGATAAATTAGCACAGCATATATTAATATCAGAGTCTAATACACAAATGCCATGAATCACTTCAAATTTTGAAAAGGTATATATTATACTTATAATAATAAGTATAAACATATATTTAAGATTTTAACTGTGGCATAACACTTACGTTAATGCATTCAAAAAATGAATCAATGTTAAGTTTCCTATAGTACACATAAAAACTCCTTGAATTAATTTTATTTTTACTTAAGCAATAGTAATTTTAACATAGATGACTACATTTCCACATTCAGCAAGAGAAATAAGGGCAAATGGAGGGGAAGAGAGAGAATTTAGATAGTATTTTCACATGAAAATCATTGGGTTTCTAATTTTTTACATCAGCATGCAATCATTACAAGAATCTTAAAATCTTTAAAGGTAGTAAGACCAAGACAAATGTTATTGTAAATCTCATTGCTTTGAAATAAATGCTTTTTAATTTGGACTGACATCTTCATGACTAAGCTGAAGTTATGCAGTATATTGCCATAAACAAAGAAGAGCCCACAGTTCAGAGCTTGAAGATCTTTCAAGCAGCCAACTGGAAAGAGATGGAAAATAGATGCTCTAGGAGTTAATTAACTTTGCACCTCTTAGAGATGGAGCACACTGTTAATACATTTATCCATTCTCATATTTTACTTTCTATGGAGATTCAAATAAAAATAAACCTCAACTTTTACTTTTCTTGTGGTTATATAAAGCATTTGTCTAAATATTTTATTACTGTTTAAAAGTTACAGGATGGGAACTAGGGGATGGTTCAGTTGACAAAGTGCTTGCTGAGTAAGCATAAGGGTCCATGTTTGATGCCCAGGACCCACATAAAAGCCAGCTATGACAGCTTAGTCTTGTGAGCCTAGAGATCCAAGATAGGAAAGTTAAGATTCACTGAGGCATGCTGGCCGGGCCAGCTGTCCTCACCTAATCAATAAATAGCAGGATAAATGCAAAATTCTGACTCAAAAAACCAAATTGGATAGGACCTGAGAAGCAACACCTGAAGCTAATCTGTAGCATGTACCCACAGTAACACACACAGAAACACACATAGACACACACACAAACCGGCACAGACATACATATACAATTGTACACAGACACATATATATATACATATATATGTATATATATGTATATATATATATACACACACAAAGACACACACAGAGATAAGCACGCATGCACACACAAACGTACACACTTTGTTGTATAAGTTTTAAAATCAAGTATAAGAAAGTACTGCAAAATATAAATTGCCCTTTCCTGGCATGTTCATTGTGATTAGCTCATCTTGTCTTTGTTCTGTTTTATTCAAGTTCTGAAAGTTTGTACATTTGAAGAGAGAAACCTATGTAAGTGGTACAAGCCAAAGCCAGCAATTTTATCCCATGACTCAAATACATTCAGGTGGGGACTTGGAAATGGGATCAGTATTCACCATGGAGAAGAAAAACACAGACCATCTGTAGATCACACAAAGTAAGTGTTTCTTAGGAAATACTGTTCTGCATACTTTATCCCACATTAATGTTATTGTGAAGGCTATTGGCGTATCCAAGAACAAGATATTTGAGTGTATTTTTTCACACTGTACCAGGAAAAGGAAATTACTAAAATCAAATGGGGCTGGAAAGATCCCTCAATGTGTAAAGGCATTTGCTACCAACTATGAGGGCCTGAGTTCAATCTCCAGGACACAGATAATGGAAAGAGAGACCAGTTCCCACAAGTAGTGCTTCAGCTTCCATAGGTACACCATTTTACACAAGCATCTATGTGCAGATGTGCACATATGCACACATGCAATCACAGGCACACACACACACACACACACACACACACACACACACACAAAATCAAAAAATGATTCTGAAATTACCATAGAAACTAGACACAAACATGAGCATTAAAGTAAAAATATATACTATTTTAATATCCCCTCTCTATGAGATGCTCAGGAATTTAATTTAATCTATCTATCTATCTATCTATCTATCTATTTTTATCTATCTATCACTCTCTCATCTACCTACCTACCTACCTATCTAATTTGCTTTTTGCTTTGCCTGCGGCCTTCAAAATTCTAATCAAGCACTCTGTCACTGAGCTATATTTCTAGAGTGAAAACTAATGTTAATGTGTTTTTTTAAGTATTGAAACTGATGAGCTATTTCAGTCAGTAATAATGCTGAAGAAGCAGAGACAGGCAGAACTTTGAGACTCCTTGCCAGCCTTGCAAGCTTACTTGAGAAATTCCAGGCTAGAGAAGGATTTGTCTCAGAAATAAAGTAGATGATGTTCTGAAAAAGGACATGGAATTGACTTCTGGCCTCCACATGCATATACAGTCAGCTGCATGTATAACCTCAAACATGCTCCTGTTCACATACAAATGTACATGCATCTAAACACACACATACATAACAGACAACACACACACATACACACACAGTGCCTTCCATTGTTCTCTTATCCATTTGTCTTTCTACATCTGTATTTTCTTTTTTAATTAATTTTATTTCCTCTCAGATTCTATTTCTCTCCTCCTTTTCATCCTTAGCATGTTTCATATACATATACAGAGGCAAACATCCAAATTTTCCTCAAAGACTTATGAACATATTTTATCCAGCATTTGGCAAACCATGTAATTAAATATTTAATATTAAAATTTACAATTTAATTTGCATTTTATTTAGGGACATTCCATAACTTGTTAATCTGTATTCAATTCATGGACTTCCCAATTAATTTAACTTTCTTTGTTATTACCTGTGAGAAGGTGTATGTTGTCCGAGAACCATATTTTAAATTGGGGATTGACAAAGTAATGAAATATGAATTTAGTTCTCATTGGGAAGACTTCAGTGAAGTAAAGATGTAAAGCATAGTACATTAACTACAGAGAAGGTGGAAATGGGAGATATTAGTAAATGATGGATGTGTTCTATCTGCATGCAGGACAAATATAAATATAAATATAAAATAGTATGTTCTCATGTTATATATCAATGTATTCACTTAAAATGATATTAATTTTCTTAATGGAAATGCAGATTCTATTTCCCATAGTCTTCTGCTCAACTTCCCCATCTTTCTAATATATGATTTTATTTGATGTTTTTTAATGTGTTTTGTTTTATTTGAGAGGTACAGGGTCTCACTTTGTAGTTTTGGATGGTCTGAAAATTGCTATAAAGACCGGCTGACCGCAAGTCACAGAAGTCTACCTGCCTCTGCCTCTTGAATGCTGGGGTTGCAGGGGTGTGTGCTATACCTGGTGGTTTCATTTAATTATTATAGATCAACAATATTGTATTTTTTCAGCCTATAGCCAGGTGTGAAATAATTTATACACTTTCTTTACACTGAAATTAATAGTTGCCTCATTTTTTATTCCCTTTGTATGTTTTACCCAATTCACACTTTTAAGTATATGAGATAACTCATCTTCTCAGATCTTTTTCTTTGCAGAAAAGCTATTAATGCAGCACTTTGCTAGAATGTTCTCTGAATTTCATTTGACTTGCCACAGGTTTTTTTCTGCCCTAGGCTCTGTCTTTATTTACCATATAAGTACAAAATCCCTACAACTCAAAACAATGTGATTTCCTATCCTTGGCTAAGCCTGAACTTCCTGTGTTATTGGGTTTCTTTATGCTCCCTTACTGTTTATGTATCTCTTAATATCAGAGATTTTTTACAGGTGGTGTCCTTTGCGTTTCTAGTGATGTTAAAGTGTAAGATATTAAATGCTATCTAGAGAACTGAACCAAACTCTGTTATGGAACCTTTAACTGTCGGATGATAAATTCATTACATGCTAGCTAGCATACATCTCCATGGCAATTTTTAATATGTGTATTGTTCTAGGTTATCTGATCACACTGGGAACCCCAAGTTTGCATTTGTGTTAATTAAGAAAAATCGACATTGGGTCAGGAACTCTTCAGATGCTCTCTTTCTGAGGTGCTGAGGAAGAGAGAAGGTCAGCTGGTTGCCCCTCAACTCTCTGAACTAGCAGGTTTTCACCCCACCCTCGGACTCCTGAGAATTATTGATAAATAGAATGATATATATTTAGTTAAAAACTACATTTGGTAACAGTGGCAGGAGGTGAATCCAGTAGAAATGTATGCTTTCTTATTTTAAATGATTAAATGTGACTTTAATGTTTTATTCCTTGCATAATATGCTTACTTAAAAAAACACACTTTTCTTATCTTACAATTGTATTCAATTTATATACAGTTATTCTGAGTACTTTGAATCAGGACCAGTTTATAGCAGTCAGAACCTAACACACTATTTGACCGGGAAATAAAGAGTCCTTAAAAATTAAAAAGACAGAGATGTTTTGGGTCACCTCAGGTAAGCATATACATCTTTAGTATAATTCAGCAATAATCATGACCATATGTTTCCATCTTGACAAGCCCTTTACTGATTTTCTAGTATGCATCTTACTCTGTTGTTTTCTATGAAGCTTTCCTATTCATTGCCTCTTCATAATTCATGTTAATTACTATCTTATTGAGCTTTTGCTGTGTCAATTTTTGCTTCCCCCCAATTATTTTGCCCCTCCTTTATACTCCAGAGGTATATCTGATGTTCAGAGCCCACAAGCTTTCCTCTTCCTCCTTTTTTTTTTTTAAGTCTGATTTCTGGGAAATCTTGCTGACCTTAACAAAGGGAACCCCTGCTTATATTACAGTTACCACAGTTAAGGCTGAAAATCTCCTCAGTGTTTATGGCTCCTAATTCAAGAAAACATGTTACTGCATCCCTGAACACTTGTCAAAGTGGTCTTGTATTCAAGGGAAGTCAACATTATGTTCAGCATCTAGCCATTTTCTTTGAGTTAAAAGTTTTCCCATGTTTTCTGAGTTCTCTTTCATAGTTTTTCTACTGATAAATGATTTGTTTGCCATCATTTAACTTAAATGGTAACAGCATGACTTCCCAAAGTTTATAGAGTAATACATAATAATAATGTGTTGTTTTATTCATATTTATTATGTAACTTATAAAGTAATGAATTGAAATTTAGACATGGTAGACTGTGCTGGGCTGCTTCTGACTTTAAGTCAAGGGAAATTCCCAGATACTTCTCTTGTATATGTAAATAAACTGTGAAATTATGAAAGTAAATTTCTACAAAGAAAAAAATAAGGACTAAGTTAGAACTTAGTACCTAAGAGTAGTAAGTGTAAATGAACTATGTCAATATACTATATAAGCCATCAGCTTGTTTCTATCGATCCCCATCCTCCCATTTCCAATAAGCTACAAAATCCTGGAGGAATTCCAGGGACTACATTTCCCCAATCTGTTGCATTGTTTTCGACTGTCTGGCCCACAGTAAGTCTCTACAAGGAGATAGAGCACACAATTAAATTCATTTTAAGTAAAAACACTTAACAGATGTTGTTGAATTTCTATACCCACATGACAATGAGCCTTGAAGAAGGCAATAGCCTCAAGCTGAATTGTGTCTCTCTGCTTTTCTACAGGCTCTATTCTAGGCCAAGGAAGGCTGTCTTTCCCATTCTATGGCATATAGCAAGCCTCAAGCCTTGTTTTTCAAATTTTGTATTTTATTGAAAGAAGGCTTTTCTTATTCAAAATTCTTTTTCTCTCCTTTCTCTAGTGTGTAGCTCTAGAAACACAAAGGCAGTTTTCAAAGCCATTATCTCAAAAGAATTTTGAAGACCTATATTGAGAATGTAAAAAGATTGTGCCAATTATCTTTTCTCTTACACGCTGCTCCAGAAGCTCTACCCAAGGCAAAGATCACTTCTGGCTCAGTGCAGGAAAGATCACTTTCAGACATGTGCATGAGGAAAAAGACATGTTCATATATTTCAAAACATTAAGTTTAAACACTTAATGGGGTGATAAAAAGTCCAGATAATTAATGATATGAATTAGACGTATGTAGGGAACATTTCACTGTAGTGGAGTCCTAGACAAGGTCTAAAATTGTGTGATTTTCATTATGAAAATAAAATGAAGGCTTAATAGTGTGATATCCCCTGCCCCCATTGGTCAATGCTTTTATTTCTTTATTTTTAAATTTTTAATTTTTTCTTTTCTTTTTTTCTTTCTTTCTTTTTAGAAAATAAAGTCTGATGTTTGCAGAGAATTTTTTAGTCTGAAATGAGCAAAGGATCTTTGGGTTTCCTGGCTTTTGCTGAGGCAACTAGGTTAAGGTGTGGGTTGGGGGAGGGGACAAAGTTTTGGATCTAGGGTTGTCCTGCAAACTGGTTTTTGGGGGCTTTTGGCTTGCAGGGGTTTCCCTGCTGGCCTGGATTTAGGGCAGATATAAGTGGGGGTGGGGTTCCAAGGGCTGTGTCCTAGGGCCATAGTCCCAGAGATCAGGATCTCTGCATGGGCTGGATATAGTATCAGTCACCTCTAAATTCAATGTGTGCAGAGGCCTTGCAGATTTTATTCAGCTTTATTGCAGAATATATAACTTTATTCACACATACATATCATAGTATAAACTGAGAGAATAAAAAACATTGAATTTTTATAGTAATGGTAATTGCTTATATTTTAAGATTATTGGTTTATATATACATATAGGTTACCCTCCCATATGTATCACTTTTGCCAAGTGCAGAGGGCACTATTTTCTGTCTTCTTGTGAACAGTGAGCATAAAATATTTTTATATTTTACAAGTTGATTTGACTGTATTTCTTTTTATTTCTGACAATAGAGGATCTTTCATCTTTTGCCTTTATGCCTTATCTATTTCTCTATCTGGTTTTTTTTTTTTTTTCTAATTGCATTCTGTACTTGATTTCAAATTCAAAGGAATCATGTGGCTTTTTGTTATAATGATTTTTGGCCCTCTTTGGGCCAGAGGTCTGACTTTGCCTGAAGTGGCATCTATCTTTTAAAGAATGACTTAGAGGCTTATATTAATTAAATATAATAGACATATAAGGCTTATGTCTTAAGTATATTGTTAGTTACTTTTTAATTTTAATTTAATGTATTTTTAATAATTTATTTGACTATGAGGCCATGGCCAGTGGCTTGTATTTGCATTTTTATTATTTTTTTTTTCATGGCTGGTGACTTTTTTTTTTTTTTAACCTGTCTCTGCTCTGATTTCTCTACCCACTTCTACAGTGCTCTACACAGACCAAAACAATTCTTTGATTATAGAATCACATGCAGAGAACAGTCACAACAGTCCCACCACGTTTTTTTTGTTTAACTAAAAAGGAAGGTTTTAATTTTTATACAGTAAATTATACACAATAGAATAGTTACTATTAAGTAATAATTATAGTTATAATATTTAGTTTATTTGCATTACTAAAATTAAAGAAAATATTTTATTATTTTATTATTTTTGTAAGTTTAAAGTTTTATATTTATTATATTTTTTAAAATGACTAAGAAAAAATGTATTCATAATTATTAAATTTTTAATTACATTAAAGATTATAGAAAGATATAATATTACTTAAATAAACAGGAAGTATAAGCAACTTTTAAAATCTAGAAATGACAGAGATGATATTTGCTTGTCTGGACAGTCATTTAAAGTTTTTTGTAATGTTGGGGCATCATCTTTGGCCTAAAGGCCTAGTGTTTTGACATATTTGTTAGTGATGTAAAAAATTTGGCATAGTTTGTTAGATTTTTGTGTGTTTTGAAGGATGTTTGGCATTTTTTTGGTAAAGTATGGGCTGTCAGATACAGCTTTTCTTTTATTTTCCAAACTTCATGTTTTGTTTATTTAATTTTTTATTTATAAATCTATATGTGTATTTGTTTACATTTATATGTGTGAATGTTTGAGATACATTATTCTATGTATATCAGAGTGCTTCAAACTTTCTGTCCAGTGATGCTTACCTTGAAATCCTCATCCACCTACCTACACCTAAACTCTGAGATTACAGGCCTATTTTACCATTCTTAGCTATTACCTTCTTTTTTTTAAGGTATTTTAAATAAAGAAATTTTAATAATATAAAGTTGCTTCAAGTCACTGATGTAACATTCTTTCTCTATAAATCAGAAAATAATTATATCAAATAAGTCAGAGAAAATGAACAGTTGATTATATAGAATATTTTTCTTTAGGCTGTGTGATAAAACATGTTTGCATGTATCCTAATAGTAATATATTACATTTAATAACATTATTTTCATATCACATTTATATAATGAAGAACCAGTATCATAGAAGATCCTTCCAAGAGGGTGATGAATGATACAACTTTTTATCAATGCAATAGACTATTTAGCGAGATTGAATAGACCATATATTCAACTTAAAACTATTGTTCTTGCGCTAAAATAGTTACCATGAAATCTACTTTAGATTATGTTTGGGGTTCCAAGTAAATCTTGAAAAAAAATGTTTCAATCTTACAAAGCTTTGCATATGAGTGACTGCTTCTGGCTTTATTTATGCATCTTTTCAGAACTGGGTATAGCCTGAAGATTTGGTACAACTTGTTAGTCACTGCAGAAACTCCTAGCTTATATGGAATTGATAACTGAACAATATGCTAGGTTTTCATAGAGGAATTTGGGTGTCCTGGATAACATTGTGTACCTGAATAAATAAATGCAAATCTCTTTTCTACCTGGATAGAAACCTAAAGAACATTCTCAAACCTTTGGATTCTTTTAGTTTGTCATATAACTCCAGCTAAGAGGAAAGTACAACTCACTTTCAGTTGCATTCCTTCAGTACTGATCTAACCTCAACACAGATCCTTGTCAAGGGATGCCCTTTCAGCTCTTGGTGCTTCCAAGCATACAGGGGAATCTTCTGCATTACTTGACTAGACCCGAAAGACCTAAGAGCTTTTCTGCATTGAACTCTCAGTAATATGTCTTTCATACGGTTTTGAGGCTTCTTTACTAAGAGCCCCAATTCTCTAGATCATATACCATCTTTTCAGTGTCTGGGCTGCTGTTCCCTTCCACCTTACTATGCTCTTCCTGTCTTCTCAGTTCTGTAGTGCCTACAGTCAGACTGGGAAAACCATCTTCAGTATTCTGTGAGTACACAAAAGAAAACACTGAGCTGCTCTCAGCATTAAGGTCATGGATTTTCTTTTAACTATGTGAGATCCTTAACAATGAAAGATGTTCCAGAATGCAATATGCAAGTCTCCATAGCCTGCACACTCACAAGCTAGAAGAAGAATGGGTTTTCCCATTAGCTGTGCAGTATCTGCATCCTCTGTCCTGAATAATAGGAGCTGCCTTCCTTTATATTAGCAAAGATCCATGGTGTAATGGTTAGCACTCTGGACTCTGAATCCAGCTATTACCTTCTTATTATAGAATTTAAGATAGAACTCTGCTAATGAGAAATTCTTGGAAAAGGAAGTTTATGTTTTCAGCCATCTCGGTGCCTAAAAAGTACAGCCAGGTGAGAAGAGTGTCCAATACAAATCCTCAGCTGGTAGGAGAGCAGTTTCAGCAGGAACTTGAGGAGGCTATCAATTTCCATGTCTTCCCCTCATTGTTCAACATGACACCATGTTTGCAGATCATTATGATAGAAATTTCTACATTGCATCAGTAAAGCCCCTTTCAGGACTATTTAATGAAGGATGGTCTTTAGGTATTGAATTCTATCCAGAAGTTGGAGAACTGTCTCTGAGATCCTGGCAAATAATGCCCTACTCTGTTTATACTATGCACCTCATCTACAATGCAGAGCCTTACTTCAAGCCATATAGGGAGAAGGTATCAAAAGATAAATTCACAAGAAAGAAGCTAGCTACTTATATGAAAAGCTGAAAGTTATCATTGTAGGAAAAGAAGTAATGTTAAGCCTTGTTTCTGAAGCTGGCATTATATTTTATGGCAGTAGGCTACCCTGTAAAATATAATATAGATAAAAGATGTTCATGGAAAGCTAACATGAAAAGTCATTCAAATATGACAGATCAAAGCCACTGAGTGTAGTGTAGTCGAAGAATTAAACTAGATGAGTAGAGATGAATTTGCGGGTGATAACAGGAAATTTGATTTTTGCTGTAATTAGGATTCAGAGATGAAATAATATACTGTAAGATTTAGAATGTTTTCCAGGAAAATGCTAGATAAATGTGGCTGTTAATATAAGAAAAGATCCCTTTTCTAACTTCAGAATTCTTTTTATTTTGTTTTATTTTATTTAAGTATTGTAATTTTTTATTTTTGTTTTTTTAATTTTTATTTTTTTTAGAAAATAAAGTCCACTTTTTTCATGTATCTCCTTGCTCTCCCTCCCTTCCCCCTGCCAATTCTTCCCTGTCTGCCTACAGCCTTCCTCCTTCCCATCCCCTCCCTCAAAAGGGCAAGAAGTCCCAAGGTGGATCAGCTCAGAATCCAGTCCAGACAGGTGGGAGTTCCTCATCCTAATGTCAAGACTGGGTTAGGTGTGCCTCTGGAGGAAACAGGCTCCAAAGTACCAGTCCATGCATACAAACACAGTCTGATTCCTCTCCTTGAGGCTCCACACACTGCCCATGTCACAGTGGATTGTTGCCTAACCTTGGAGGGACTAGTTTCTTTTCTTGAAGGTTCCCCAGTGGTTGTTCTTAATTCAGTGAGCTCCCCTTAGCTCCAGCCGTCCATCACTGATTGAATTTTCCTCATAAGCCCTATCCCCTTGCTTATGTCTAGTGCTCAGCTATGTGTCTCTGCCTCTATATCTATTCATTGTTGGATGGAAGTTCTGTGTTGGCATTTGGGGTGGCTACACATTTGATTCCTCTCTAGGTAACACCTTCACTATTGGTTGGAGACCTAGGTAGGGACATCCTGTGAGTTCTTGTAGGTTACCATGGCACTTGGTTATTTCCAACTCCACATTAGTTCCCTTTATTAAGATCATCTCTTTTTTTCCCTCCCTCCCTGTTGCTCCTCTGACTCAATCATCTCTTTCTCTTATGATTTGTTCCTACACCTTCTTTGTATCAGCCCCTTATGCTCCCAATTAGCTAGAAAGATCTTCAGTAATTTCTCTTCCTAGGGGAATCCCTGGATATCTCTCTTAATTTTCTTCTGATCCCAAGCTTTTCAAGTGTTGTGGTTTGCAGCTTGGGTATTCTTTGCTTTTCGTCTAAAGTCCACTAATGAATGAGTACACCCCATGCTTATCTTTTTGGACTTGTGATACCTCACTCAGGAGGATATTCTCCAAATCCTTATGGCAATGTTGTATGAAGTTTCTGGCCTAGACTTTCCAATCTAGCCCAGAGGTTTGGACCCATTCTCAGCCCCACTGCTACTTAGGTCCAAATAATCACACAGAAGCTTGTATTATTTTTACGCTGATTGACCTAGGGCCCAGGCATATAGCATGCTAACTTTTTAGTCTTAATCTAACCCATTATTCTTATCCTGTTTAGTCTTGGCCATGTAGCACAGTACCTTTTCTTAGAATAGCATTTCAACTTCTTTTCTCTGCATTGTCTCTTGGTATCTCTGAGGCATATGTGTTTATTCTGAGATGTCCCCAAAGTTTTCTTAGTCTGGTAGCCCCACCCACACTTCCTGTCTGCCTTCTGGCTATTCAGCTTTTTATTAAATCAAAATAAATCAAATTAAATCAAAATATTTGATTTACAAGGTACCATAATCCTACTACATGGCAACATTACTTATGCCTGGTTTTGCTATATATCTATCAATTTGTCTATCTATCTATCATCTATCTATATTTAAAATAAGTATTTTTTATTATTTTATAGAGTAAAGTCTTTTTTATCCATGAATCGCCTTGTTCAAATTCCCTTCTCTCTTCCGCCCCTCCAGGTCAGCTTTCAGCCCCCCTCCTTTCCATCCCCTCCCCAGAAAGGGCAAGATGTCCCAAGGTGGATCAGCTCAGCATTTACTCCAGGCAGGTCCAATTTCCTCATCCTAATATCAAGACTGAGTTAGGTGTTCCTCTGGAGGGAATGGACTCCAAGGTGCCAGTTCATGCACAGAAAACACAGTCTTAACCCTCCCCTTTAGGCTCCACATACTTACCATGTCATGCCTATCCTTGGAGGGTCTAGTTGCCCTATATTTACTATTAATCCTCTCAAGGTGATTATTTTGTTTTCCCTACTACTAACATAGTGGAATTCACTGCTTTCCCTAGTTTTCCTTTTGTTCTACTTCTGGTTTCTACATTGACAAATACATATATTAAGAAAAGTGCAATGATGTTGCTTAATATAGTTGAAACTTGAGCCATATTTTGAGGCCCAGCATGACTTTTTTGAAACCCACCTCTACTCTGTTACTGTTGAACTAAAGCTATCTTTTACAATTGGCTGTTTCTAGCATGGTCTATTATTCCTCATTTTACTGACTCAGAATCTAAACACCTACAGCTACCAACTCTGATGAAATTCCATTGTTTGTAATACCAGTCATGTAACTAGAATACCCCTTTATAGACTCATTTATTCCATCTTTTGGTATATCTCAGGAGAAGACAAAGAGAAGATTACAATGATCTAGTTAAAAGCATAAGCCCCCAGGTCATCTCTTGACTCTGGTTTTCATTTTCTCACTGCACAAGTCACTAGAATAAATTCCTATAGTTTTACTTTCTTTGGACTGCCACCTCCCAAATAATGACACAGAGACTTCTTATTAATTATGAAAGCTAAGCCTTTATAATTAGCTTAGGCTTGTTCCCAGCTAGCTTTAAAACTTAAATTATCCAATTTATATTAATCTATGTCCTGCCATGTGGCATGTTATCTCTCCTCCATACTATATGTCTGACTCCCTCCGTGTTTTCCTAGTTAATTTCCTTCTCCTCTTCCCAGAGTTTCGATCTCTGTCCAGAAGTTCCATGTATCCTGTGATGCCTAGCTATTGGCTATTCATCTTTTTTTTATTAAACCAATAAGAAGGTGCTTTGGCAAAGATACATCTTTACAGTGTAAAAAAAGATTATCCTTCAAATTCCCAATTCTCAGTGGCCCTGCCAACCAAGTTGTCCTCATCAATCTAGGTGTCTAAGTAATATTCCATTTTTTTTTTAAAAAAAATTCAGTTGTTGTAGTATATAGCTCTTTAAAAAAATTCAGTTGTAATATAGCTATTTTTTAATTTCAGTTAGTTTTGCTGAATCTCACTAGGCTGACACATCAACACTAACTCTCCTATAGGACATGAGCCTTCTGATGAGGGAACAAGGGTCAGATAATAGTCACAGGACATTTTTCAGTATCAACCAGTTTTCTGTGAGAGAAAAGTCTGGTTATATATTTAAACATCAGTCTTCTAGGACCAAGTAGTAATACATAAAAGGTGCCTTGAAGATTCCTGTAACCAAATGCCCTGAAGCCCCATCAGGGAAGGGCTGGAACTTGAGGGGTGAAGAAGCAGTGGAAGAATAAAGGGGAGAGAGGTAAGGAAGAAGAGAGAGTAGCTAGAGGGGAGATTTACTCATTTCCCCTTACCTCAAGATGCTGCCTTACCTCTGTCCCACCTCCTTTGGGTTAACTTGATCAGTTGTCTTCTTGGTTTACTGAGTCTATGTTCAACTGAAGTCTGCATTTATCTTCTTAGACAAGCTTACTTGAATGGGCACATTCTTCACTTGTCCTTGTTTTGGTTTTAATTCACATGTGAACCTTCACTTAATCCTTTATGTTTCCAATCACTAAGGATCACTATATAAGTGAGTTTTAAATTCTGTTCTTTTAAAACAAATTTATTATGCTGAATTAAAATTTATCTAAATTTTGGGGGGAATTAAAGTATATTGAAAAAATGTTAACAGTACAGTATGCATAAAGCCCAGTAGATATACTGTGAGCTTTCACAGAGAAGAAAGAATGTCTGTTTTCACCTATAGTTGTGAGTATTATTCGGATCTGGGAAGAACTACACATTTTCTTCATGGTACAACACTGCCTGTGTGAATATGGTGATTGTGTTTTGAATAGTAAAGAGATATTTGCCCATAGGATGATGTGGCCTTAATGCAGTTATCTACATATCACTCACATTAGGAATTTTTTTCCTTAGACTTATATGATATTCAAATGTTCAAACCAGGAATAAAGGTAGTTTGCAATTAGTAATTTTTGTCTGCTGTAGTCCTGTTCTCCCAAGTACTGTTAAGTTAGTCTTATAAAATCTATCTTCTATAGTCAAAATCAAATTCGAATTAAAATGTGGTGCCCTCCCACCAGCTGCCAGAGAGAGTTTCTAGGAAGGTGATCATGCAGACGTTGTGCTCCACAAATTATTCAAATTCTCCTTAGCACCCAAAAAAAGCTCTTTTATTTCAGGTATCAAATGGCACACATAAGACTTAAGCTAGTTTGTTTAAACATTGTCTTTTCTTCGGCTTTAAAAACCAAATAACGAAATGATGTAAGGTGGAGTTTTGAAATACATATTAACTTTTATTCTATATCCAAAGTCAAGTATATCTCCATGGACATTTATTAAAACATTTCTTAAAATATTTTTTATGAAAATAAATTATACTGAGTACTTCTGTGAGTCAGTCCTAACAAACCTGGTGGTGCCGGGTGTAATTCCAGATATTCTGGAAACTAAGGCAGAATAATATTTAAGTACCATCTTGGGCTACATGCTAAGTTCAAAGCCAGCCCATCCAACTTTATTAAACCCAATCTTAAAAGATATCAAGTTTGAAAATCTCTCTCCCATGTCTGTTAGTATGTTGGGAAGCTTCCTTCTGTGGTTTTTGTTTCAAATCCTAAGTTCTTTATTTCCAGTTTTACATCAGTTTGTGTTTTCTTTAGTGATTCTGTTTCTACTTTCATGACATGAGATTCTTTCAGTTGTTCCAGTGTTTATTTTTTATTTCATTAAAGCATTTGTTCATCTCCTCAAGGCCCTTGAACATGCTGATAGCCAGAATCCCTTCTTTTGTGCTCAGTTTAATTGCATTCCCATTACCTATTTCAACAGGTCTGTTGGATTCTGGAGGAGGCATACTGACTTTGCAGTTCATGTCTTTGATTTTGTACTGGGATCTAGGCATCTGGAATTGTGATATTTGGGATATTTGGGGTGTTTCTTGGTGTAGACATCCCACCTGCTCTTGTCTTAGTTGAACAGATGGTCTATTCTTTGGTTGGTAGGCAAGTGTGGTGGCTCTGAGGTTAATGGTAGGGAGTGTATCTTCAGGTCAGCTGGTGGCACAACATTTAATAAGGATAAAACTTGAAAAGGGACTTTGGGAAAAGCTAAGAGGACCAGAGTCTGCATCAAAAGTTGAAGTTCACAGTCAGTGAAGGTAGGATGGGAGGAGAGTCTCCTGCAAACAGGATGATACAGGACCAACTCAGTGCCAAGTAGGATGTTTTCATCAAGCCTCTCACCTCAAGGCTCATCATGGCAGAAAGACTCCAAGGATATGATGTATACCAGAGACAAAAGTATGGATGCACATATGAACTTGCAGAGTCTGTGTTAGCATGCGTAAAACCCATACAGGTACAAATCAGTCAGGGTCTCATAAATGAGAGTGGGTGGTAGACTATCCCTAAACAAAAGTCAACTGTAATCAATGTCCATTTGATACTGGCAAGGGGAAATACATTTTCTACAGTGGGATCTCACCTCATCTATCAACCACACTGCAGGGCATGACTCATGGCCAGGAATAACACAAAATACAACACAAAACAAACAAACTCAGTAGTAGACTTTTTGTTCCATTTTGCTTTTTTGCTTCATCATGGCAGATTTGTTATTTTTGTGCTTGTGCTTGTTTGACTTAATTTTGTTTTTATGGATTATTCTTTACTTTTTAGTTTGTTCTCTCTCTCTCTCTCTCCCCTCTGTGAGTGTGTATGTTTGTGAAGTAGTAAAATAAGTAAAGTTGGCTGTGTAGGGAGGTGGTTACAATCTAGAAAAATTAAGGGAGGAGAAAACATAAAATATGTTTTCAAAAACAAATAAAATATTATAATTATTAAAATTAAAAATAGCTGGGCATACTACTCAGCAAGTATTTTATGGAACAGTTGCCAAAGTAAACTAACTGAGCAACTATCATGGAATCTAAATGTGTCTGTAGTGGAGAGAGATGACAGTAGTTCCATTACTTCAGCCATTGTTCGCAATAAATGTCAATACAAACAAAAGATATATTAACATTTAAAATCCCTATTTAATGCTCATTTGGAGGAATAAATGAATTGGTAATATGGGGCAAATCTTGATTTAATATCAGTTCTGTTCAATTTTTATTTAATGCCAATTTCAAGGAATAACAACAAGAAATATGGGGGTAAAATAATCATGTGGTTTCTGCAAGCAGAACAAAAAGAGATTAAGAATCAGTCAGCTGTTTTAGAATAAAAATGGTTCTGCAGACTCCTTACTAACCAGATCTGATATCATTGGCAGAAAAATAAAGCCTAGGCAGCAACTTGATCTTCTATACCTCAGTCTATTAATTTGTTACATCTTGATTTATTGGTACGGAGTATTCTACAAGCTGCCAACTTCCATGGCTTAGAGGAAGCTTGTTTGTGGGTATATCTGTAGATACCTGCAACCAATCCTAATTCATGTGTCCTCTCCAGGAACTTCTAACAATACAAGGATTAAGAAACTTTTGAAAATTTAGGACAATTTTAGTTTGTAAACTGATGCTGATATATATGTTGGAAGCTGTTCCCCAATATTGTGCTCCTAAGCTAGAATAAAAGAAATGATAGAGAGTAAACATAACTAAATATTAGCTGTTTCCAGATAGTGGAACATTTTTAGAAATGAAGTGTTAGTATCTGAGAGTTGACTATATGTTAGAATTCTTATGTAATCATAGTAATCAAACCATTAACTTTTCAGTGATATTATTCTTGACTGGCAGTCAAACATGAAAAAGGCTCAAACCCAGTATGCTATCATCTTTGATCCTTCCTTTGCTAAATTGAGAGCTACAATCTTTATATCTGGCTCTAATTGATATTAAAGTCTGCTCTTTAACATATTCCTACATTTTATTACAAGCTTCATTTTCTGAAAGAGAAGCATTTGAATAATTTATAGGATGTTTAGTTGTAGTTAAATAACTCTGGCTCCAAAGGAAAATAACATAGGTAAAAACAGAGTAATGGTAAGCAGTAACTGTGAAACATCCAATGGCCCCAACTTCCTTGCCTGTTTCTTTCTTCACATCCCAAACTTTCTTTTTGTTTATAGAATTTTCTTTAGTTGCTGTAGACCAGTTGAGGCAAATTCATTGTTTGAGGCCACTGGCTGCTGTACTTGCTATTTCCACACCCAATCTCAGCTTTCTCTTCTATTTTTTTGGGGGGGTGAGGGTGAGGGATAAGATGCATTATGTACCCAATGCTGGCCTAGAACTGAGATTCTCCCTTTCCCAGTCACTGGTGCTGGTTCTAAATTGCACCATCAAGTCCAGCTTTGCAGTGGTTCTTATCTGTGCTATAGATTTAGTTGCAGACCTAGTTAAAACACCATGAATTTTCTTGTTAAACAGGTTTGTGTTGGAACAAAGAATTCACATTTTGCATTGCAGATAGGTTTTCTACTGGTGAGGGAAAATATTTTTCTAAAAAGAATTTCTTAAATGAGTCCTTTATTTACACTGTTTCTAACCCCTTTTCTTTCTCAGCCAACTCATTTCCCCCATTCCCATTCAATAGCATGACCTCTTGTTTTATTATTATTCAAAGACACACACTTGAATCTATTTAGTGCTGCTTATATGTATATGAGTTTATGTTCACTTGGGACAGGATAATTAATATCATTGTTAACTGCATTCTCAATATTTATCCTTATACCCAGAGATAAGAATAGTTTTAGTTTCTTCATATAAAAACAGGTGGCTCATACAATTTCTCTCTGAGAAGTCCTGGTTTAGGCAAGACTTAGCTCTGAAATTTATAGCACAAGGTCCTCACATCAGACTCAGAGCACCAAGTACAATTGCATTCAGTTAAATAAAAATTTTGGTGGTAAAATACTGGTATTTTTGTAATCATCTTGAAAAAATATCCAGCCACCTAAAGCAGATAACTACTTGTCTCATGTCCACAAAAGAATGACTGCAAAAGCTTCATGGCTTACCTTGAAAACGTTTTCATCTTTCTATTTTTATTCACCTTCCATATGTATACTCCTATTATTTTTCTCAATTTTACATCTCTGCTGAATCCCCACTGGTAATTATTTCTTTAAATTATCTTTGTTTTCATGCTTATTTACATATTTTCTTATTTGTTTATTGCTTGGTGACCTTTTTCTGATAATCTGACTTTTCCATCATGGATCTCTTATTATCTGTGAAAAAAATTTCTCCCCAACATTTAGTTTTATTTGGAGCTTTTAATACCTTTCCTTGGCATTTAAATATTAAATAGGTTTAAATATTTAAGTGATTTAAGGCATATATTCTCTAAAGCTCTCCAAGCACTGTGATAGCAAAATAAGTTGGAGTTATCTAATGAAACAAAGAGTTACTTATCTTATTGGTTACATTTGTGTTAATTTATTGAATTGGTATTTCTGATTGCTAACTAAAACAGACTTTGGAAATCTTTCATTGTTGCTTGTAAAATAAGTTTATTCTTCATTATATATTTTAAAGATGTGACTGAATAATTGTTAACAAATTTATTGTTGTTCTCTCCATAAAGGTACATGTAAGAATTTTTTATTATGAATAAAGTCATATTTTTATCCATGGATCACCTTGTTCAAACTCCCTTCCCCCTCCTGCACCTCCCAGTCACTCCCTCTTCTCCCTATCACTTTTTCTCCTTCCCAGCAAGGGGAGGAGGTCCCAATGTCCCAGTGTGTCTTAGTTCAGCATCCACTTCCAGCAGATCCTCTTTCCTCACCTTAACATCAAGACTGGGTCAGGTGTTCCTCTGGAGGGAATGAGCTCTAAGGTGCTGGTCCGAGGTGTTTCAGATCCCAGGCTGTTTAGTGGTTGTGGTTTGCAGCTTGGGAATGCATATTTTCACTAAATAAGGTGTTTGCCTTTGTGCTTACCAATTCAGGTTTCTTGCTCTGTTTTTCTTTTTGTACTAATATGGAAAAGTTAGACTGAAACCACTATTATTATTATTGCTAGTATTATTATTTAGTAAACAAAGCAATTTCATTGTGACAGTTTATAGGACACAAAGGGAGATAGGTCAGGTATCTATGTAACATAAGTTCTCATATTTATATGTAGAGGTTGATATAGATTTGATATGTGGAAAAATGTACATTATTGTAACTTGATTAGCACTTGTCCATCCTCCCCTCACCTTATCATGTTTTGTCTCTATATAAAGAGCTCACTAGTGTTCCTATCCTACCTGTCTGTCTGTTCGTCCATCCGTCTATCCATCTACCTATCATCTTTCTATCAATCAAATATAAGTTTTTTATATTTACTTGTATATTTGGATACAGATTTATATGGGGGAGAAAACATAATTTGTCAATATTTTCCCCCTCCATTAACTTGGTTTTGTTCTTCCCTCACCCTGTTTTTAAGCTCACTCTTCCTCACATTTTCCCTGTCTCATTTCTACATTAATGTCTTCTTCTATTCAGTCTCTTCCTCCATATGTACATATCTGTATATGTGTACATACAGAAAATGTGTGTTCTTCATTTGAGGGAAAGCATATTAGTATTTCCAACTGACTTATTTCATTAGACTGTTGACCTTTAGTTCCATCGATTTTGTAGAAAGGGAGATAATTTTATTTTTTATTGTGAGCAAACTTCTTTTGAGTTTGTGTGTTTGTGTGTGCATGTGTGTATAACATTATTTGTAATTCATTTTTAGTGAATATGTAATGTAGGTTGTAGAACAAAATTTTTATTCTAATGATAATTAGGTTCTCAGCTTTTGACTTCCCACAGTATTTATGCCTAAGTTTCTTGGCTATCACTGTACAGAGTATTTCTGCATATTTGTGCATATATCACATATACAAAATACATGGCTTATATATTTTTATGTAATTTAGTGAACACAGAGGAACAATTATGCATAAAGAGAGAAAATATGAGAAAGGTAATTTTATAGCTGGTTAAAAAGTGCTGCTTAAAATTTACTAGGCAGATTTGAAGTGATTTTTATACCAGAATAGAATAATAAAATATCTTAGAAACCATATACATGTAACAAGTATTTGTGTATCTTTTAGCTTAGATTACTATATGGTATATTTGTAAATAGCAGTATAATTTCAGAATAAAGTGAGCTTAAATATTAACAAAAATAAAATGAGTCCATATTAGTGACTTTATTGGAAACATACTAATTTGTAAGCCTTCTTTTAATTAAGATAGTTTATTATTTATTGATAATTGTTTTCATTTTATGCAATGATCAAAATTTTCTCATTAAAATTATTCATCATAGAATAATTAGTTATTAAAATTCTACAATTATCATATTAAAATAGGGAGTTTATATAGATGGTGTTTTCCTTGTATAACAATAATACTAAGGCATTTTATTTGTGGCATGACAATAAAAATGATCTGGTTTCTAAAATAATAAAATTTGTGGCCTAAAATCTAGATTTTGATCATTGTATCATTACTGATATTTTTCAATGAATTGTTTTAGGCTGTGTGTTGTGTCATGTGCTTTTATTCTCAGCACTCTGAAGCAGAGAATCAGACAGATATCTGTAAGTTCAAGACCACTCTTGCCTACATAGCAAGTTCCAGGACAGCCAGAGTAAAAATACAACAGTAAAAACAACAATAAGAAAAAAGACCCAAACTATCTCAAAAGAAATAAAGGACTGTTCATTAACTCTTTAGTTATAATCTGTATGAATATTGTTAATATATATACAGTCTTATAATATATCAACTATATTTGTAAAATGTGTCTTCAAAGATTGCTTTTGAGAACATTAAAATGTCACTTATTAGCTAAATTTTTCATACTAGTTTATTGAAATAGCTTATACAAGTAATCAAATTATATAAACTAATATGTAGATATCACAAAAATTTAGATACCATTTAAAACAGAATATTAGAACCAAAATGAAAACAAGTGTTTATTAAAAGCAAGATTAGAACTTGAAAGCTAACAAAGCAAAAGAGATTTATGGCAGGCTGAACTTTAGAGCTGACTGTAAGTAGCAGTGAAAAATGTTACTTATCAAACCTGAAGTGATATTTATAGCAGCAGAGAGAAATGACAAATGGTAGTTATCTTACATGAAAGTAAAGTAAGAGTCAGTGCTTAGGAAAGAAATAAAGTCAGGATCTGGGTTTCTGGAAGAGAAGCTGCTGAAATCAGAATAAAGATTTTACCAAAAAGATGGTTCTTACATGATAGTCTATAAGGACAAGGAGGAAAAAAATACCAAGACAAATAGTTATCAAACAGGGAGGAGAAAGGATTAGGTAGGAGGGAGGGAACGATTGATGGATTTTAGGAAATCCTTGATGTTACCTGAATAATGGAAGCACCCAAAGAGAAGCAGGACTGGTAAAGCTTAGAGTACAATGTTTTAGAAATCAGGAAGAATAGAAAAGAGGCTCGAAATTAAATTGTCTCGGAGGAGACCATAAAATGTTCAGGAGCATGAATAAGAGAAAGGCCAAGATAACGATGCACTCCAACACAACCAGAAGTCCAGCTTCATTCATTTCATTGCACATGTGAGTGTTATGTCTTCTTGCTGCTCAGAATCAAACATTTATCTTTTTGGATAGTTTACCCAAACTGGGGTAGAATGCAAAATGTAGTATTTAGCAAAACAGCTACTTTCAAAATTATGAGTCAAAACAAAGATTACTTTTAAACAAATGAAACAAGGACTTTGTTTTTAGAGAATCCCAATAAAGCAGAAAATTTAGCTGGAGGTAAGGATTATGTTACTACCAGAATTGCTGACAGATAGATAATATGAATGGATGAAAGAGAACACTGACTATATGCAATAATCTTTTCAGATTCAAAGTGTGTAATTTTCATTTTAAATATTTCAAATTAGTAACAAAAAACCTGACAAAATGGAAATCTTTGTACAACACATAGTACTCTAAATCTGTTTTATAAAAATAGTAAAAATTTACAAATAAAACTTCTAGACTTCTATAATGTAAAAGTCTTGTTGAGACAGCCCAGGATTGCTGGCAAATGCTCTTTCTTCGAATTTCTTGCCCCACTACCATTTATGTTCTTTAAGTTTTACAATCAACTTGAAAAACAATGACCATGTAAATTCAACTGAAAAATCAAACAAAACACAGAAAGAAAACCCTCTAGAAGCTTGGTGGACACTGACAGGGAGGTTTGGATCTTCTCTGACATGTTGTCATAAAATTACCACTCTATTAGCATGCTGAGAAATTCTGTTGAAGTAGAAATAAGTAATGTAAATATGATGGGACAAAGAAGAATCAAAAGTCAAAACCTGAGTGATTAGGAAGAGAAATGGGCAGATCTCAGAAGACTTATGGAGAACAAAAGGGAAAAAATAGAAGTATTAAGTGAGGTCATTAATAACAAACTTATGGACATGAAAAAGGTTGCTAAGGTTGTGCTGTGTCTTATGCTATTGACATGAAATTTTGAGAATAATGAATTCCAATGCTATGTTTTAAATGATATGTTTATGTGTTGACAAGGTGGCATGTACTCTTTAGCTTTAATTGTCAACTTGACAGAATCTAGTGTCATCAACCAGGAAAGCCTTGACTGAGGAATTGCCTCACACAGATCTAATTTGCCTGTGTCTTAATTATTACTTGATGTAGAAAGGTGCAGCTTGCTCTGGCCAGTATCGTGTCTAGGCATATGGTCTTGTGTTATATAAGAAACAAATTTAGTCTATGGAGTTTTTAATACAATCTACCTCAGAAAGCTGAGCAATCTTTTTCAGTATTTGTCATACAATGAAATACATTTAATGTATAAGAACCCAACACAAGTTACATAAATAATTTTTAACCTAGAGTTTAAAAACAATCACAGACATTGTGTTTACTCATGATAGTACCACCCATTTTTGCTTATTTAGACTTTCATGGTTTCAGCTACTCCTGACTATTCCAACTTTACATCAATTGAATGGGAAATTTTAGAAACAAACTAACTATTCATAGCTCTTCAGTGTTTGTCATTGTGAGTAGTGAATAGCTTCAGGCCATATGTCCCTAACCCATGTGGGCCAGGAGTCATGCCATCATGGAAACTAAACACACTACATGTTATCTGCTTGGAAGTCACTTAGTAGATATCATGACTACCAGGATTACTAGACAGATAATTGTGCTTATATTTAAGCAGTCCTTTTGTTTCTGCATTGTTCTTATTAGCTAGTGTAACTAATTCCTGTGCTGAGTTTACAAATTAAATGTTATATGTACACATAAGGTGAAACAGGACATTATCTGCCATTTCAGGTATTCCCTGAGGATCTTACAAAGTATGAATTACTGTGGACACTTTGGAAGAGCAGAACTATTCATAGCTACCAAAATATCAAATTCAAATGTGAAGAAATGGATTTTTTTAACTGTATTCTGTTAATATTTAATTAAGAGGGATTCTCCATAATTACTTCTGTCCAAATCTAACACTTGGCTATAGCCTGTGCTCTGATTCCACTGGGGCATAATTTCTATGTGCCATTCAACAGTCTGGGAGAATATATCAGACATGTAAAAGCAGTTCTGAACACAGCTAGTAGCTATAACTTTTTAACTGAGGAGATAGGAAAAATTAATGAAAATTTAACACATTTGCTCAGAATATACAATTTTACTGATATTTTAATAACCAGTGGAATGGATAAGGTTATTACTGTGGCAGAAAAATGTCTTCAAAGAATCAACTTATTGCTGAAATTAATCATATCCGATGCACTATATGATGAGTTAATATTTATTAAGAAGAGAGAATGGACTTACAAATATAAGAAACAATTCTAGGAGAAAGCAGAACTCTGTGTGAGGATGGTAAGCTTCCTTCTGGAGAACACAGGAACCACTGAGAGCCAGGGATTCTGGGTCGTGGGTCTTCAACAAATTCTGGCGACGCCCCATTGGGGTCCGGATTAGGTCACAAGAGCTTCCTTCGGTAACATATGAATCTCCACTACACCAACTGAGAAATATTTTTTACTAAAAAGTAAATGGCACAGTTTTTTATATATAAATGAATAATAAATAATTGTGGAACAATTTTAATTGATTTTGAAGTTTTTATACTGGGGAGAAAAATATTTATGTAACAGATAATTGGGTCAAAATGCAAAAGAACTGAATTAAAATTTGTTCACCAGACTAGTTTAAAGTTCAGGTTGTTCTCTCATAAGGAAAGAGAAAAACTTTGCCTCATCTCTGTGTGAGTAGGATGATTAAAAACACATGTGTTGTTTATTATAATAACTGGTAAATGGTACATTCTTTATAGTCTCACTTTTACACAGAATTAATTCTGGTTGTTTTTGAACATTGAAGACATTCAGTCACAACTCAATAAATGTCAGTATCAAGTTTCCAGAATACAATTTATATATTTCCCTTTTAACTGGCAATAGCTAGTATTCTAGATGATTCCATGCTTTATTAAAACTGCAGTAAAGGGAAACACTAGAGAATGTTTAGAATGAGACAGAATTAGTAGATGTGGACTGCTTCATTTGCTCACTCTTTCAGATAGGGTCATTCTGTATAGTCCTTTCTTTTCTTGTCTGTAGTAAAATATAATCCTTCCTTTTCTCTCTCTCTGTCTACAGCTCTGAAGGTTTTTGTTTTGTTTGGTTTGTTTTTTTAACATTTGGTGGGTTCAAATATAGCTTATGTCATTTTATTTCTTTCTTCATGAGGAAAGAAATAATTTTTTTATTCTGTTAATTTTTTTATAGGGAAGCTTGCTGGTAAATTTTTTCATTTAAAGGAATCAGCATGTCTCCATTTCTTTCTTAACTTTGAAGGCTTTGGGACATTCTTGTTTAGTCTCTTTAAAACATTTTGAACATACTGCTTTGTTTTTGATGGTTTTAGATGAGACATTTATTTTTATTCTTACTAATTATCTTTATCTCTTTTCTTTGTGTGGACTTCTTTTCTCTTAGCCTTTGATGGACAATATTATATATATTATAAAATATAATGTAGTATTATATTATAACTATTATATTGTATATATACTTATATATATATATAGTATTGTATATATACTTTTAAGGTTCTTTAATATATACCTTGTTGTCATGAAACTTGGGCTTTTTAAGCCATTATTCAGATTTTTTTTTCTGTTCTTTTCTCATCTTCTAAAATTCTTGGTGTCCTTTGTGTCTCCCATGTCTCTGAGCTGGTTATTTTGCTTGTCAATCTTTCTCTAAATTTAAAGTTAACAATGTACTGACATATTTCCAATCTCAATCATTTTTTCTTAATCTTATACAATCATTGTTTTAATTCTGCTTGGGCTTTAAAAATTCAGTTTTTTAACATTTTATTTATAAAATAAAGTCTATTTTGTCCATGTGCCCCTATGCGCCCCTCCCTTTCCTCCTCCCAATCCCTCCCAGTCAGCCTTCAGCCTCCTCTTCCACATCCCCTCCCCCAAAATAAGCTCCAAATATTTTTTCTTCAATTGAATTGAAGCTAGAGATAATTAGTTTCAATAACATTAACTTTGAGAGGACAAAAAGCTGGGTTGACCAAAATACTTAGAAGACACAGAATGCCTAGCTGACCTTTGACATCTTGTTACAGGAATCAAGAGGAACACTGAGGAATGCATGGCAGTTTGACACCTCAAGACATAAGCATTTAATTAACAGCTAGATTGGGTTCAGAGCCCATTTTCATCAGTTTTGTGCTTAATCTGTATCTTGTCATTATCAAATTAAAATACAACTTGTATGTTTACATGGTGACTCACTCATGACACTCTGACTTCAGAAGTTACAGTGTTGTATATCATTAACCTCAAGACTGTGACATTTGCTTGAATTATTTGTTGTAAATTATATTTGTTCATATATATCTAGAAGGTTATATTAAATTCACTTGTCAACTCAAAAAATTTCAGTTATTATATCTTTTAATGCCTGAATTTCATTAAGTTAGTTATACTCACTTGTGAGTTTCTGTTAATTACTCATTAATTTGGCCCATGATTATCACACTTTATATCTTACTACCTCATTAGTAGCTTCTGGTTAAAGAGCAAATACTGTTACTAATAGATTGTGGGAATCTCAGGTGCACCTTAGACATAGTATTGTTCTCCTAAGGGGTTACTATTCCTGGATCTAAAAAGTAAACTTCATCCCCTTCACAGTGTGAGGCAGCTAATATTTCTGCAATGTGTATGTGGCTTTCCTGTGTTGTTTAGTGCATCATTTGGTGGTCATCCAAGGCTTCGGGCAGAGACAAACACATCTTCTCTGCACTTCACTGTCTTCTAGGAATTTCCTTATTTATCTCTAGGTTCTCAGTTTCAGACTCTGTTTTCTGAAACATCCAGAAGGCATTTGTTTATGCCCTGTTTTGTGTCTCTGTTACAAGCACTGGCAATTATCATAGCAGCTGTTGATGTAATAGAGCTGGAATCAGTCATTCAGTAAAAACCAGCCTGTGGCCACATTTAATCCACTGCCTGACTTTTGGAAATACTATTTATTGGAACACAGTGTATACAGCCTCTCATTTGTATGTTGTTTGTGGTTGCTTTTGCCTGGAAAAGGAAAGTTAAGTAGTTGGGATAATATTCTGCTTAGAGTAAAAGATAAATCACTGTCTTTTCACAGCAAAATTCTCAAACTCTAAAACAGAATACTATTGAAATTTTTTCTGTGTTTTCCTCTAAAAATATTGTTCAGCAATCCTGTAGAGTGTGGGAGCAGTGTCTCAGTTGTTACAAGCAACCATTGTACCAAACATAAGATAATATTCTTGTTTGTGGCTAAAATAAAATGGTACATTTTAGGTCTTTAATTCAAACTAAATTAAACAAAAGATTTAACTGAAAGAAGACAGTTTATTAAATTTTCCAATTTTATCTTTTTATGTTTTTCATGTTTGGTTTGAAAGATAAAGTCTCACTATTATTGATAATAGAATTGAGTACTGCTTTTTGAAACACAAAAATCCTACATATGTTTTTCTGTGCATATTTTCTTAAGAAGAAATATCTAGATGACTCTGTGGCTTTGTTACAGTGGTCCTCCTAAACCTTTTCTCTTGTGGCACCAGGAAAGTGGGCTCCTATTTCTTTTCCATGCCTGGAATGGCTTTGATAAATGTTTCATGAGTAAGAAAGAAGAGAGTATAAGTGGATACAAGTTCACCTCTAGGCTTTGACTCTCCCAAGTTTGCCCACATAGCAAACATTTATTTAATGCTTCACTGAAATTTTCATAGGCATTTTACCAGCTTTAATATTAGGATGTCTGCTCAGTAAGCATCTATCATAATGTCAATTTTCTTTGGAGAGTTTTTTTCCTCAGATTTTTGGTTAACTGTTGATTTCTAATGGATTTATGAAGATTTATAATTGTGAAGGTTATTAAGTATTTCCTTGTGTAAGGTTGAGTGCTGTTTTCCTTTTATTTCCAGTTGCTAAAATAAAATACCCTGAGAAGAACAACTTATGGGAGGAAGAGCTTATTAATCTCACAGTTCCAAGTGATAGTCCAACATTTATGGATGTTTCAGACAGCAGGCATTTGATAAATTTAGTCACATTCCTTCAATAGTCAAGAGCAGACAACAGTGATTGAATGTATTTATATGTGTTGGTGTTCAGATTACTTAGGTTTTTGTATTAGGTATAGGACATAGCCTATGACATAGTACAGTCCACTTTCAAGATGGAGCTCCTCATTTCAATTAAATCAAGAAAATCCCTCAGAGGCATGCTTGCTGGCCATCCTAATTTAGAGATTTCCTCATTAAAACTTCCTCAAGATTGTGTCAATCTGATGGCTAAAACTAATTCTACTAACTAGTTTATGTCAACTTGACATGAGCCAAAGTAATTTTTTAAAAAGAGAATGTCAATTAAGAAATTTTCCCTCACCAGATTAGCTTGTGGGCAAGCTTGTGGTATATTTTCTTGAATTATTATTGATGTGGTGTGTGCAGGGGTTCACAGTGGTCTTAGGTGCTATATAAAAATTGTTTCAATAAGTCATGAGGAGTAAGCCAGTGAGACTCTCTTCTCTAATGCCTCTGGAGCAGCTTTTGTCTTTATGTTCCTGTCCATTTGAGTATCTGCCATGACCTCCATGGGCTATGATGGAGAGCTGTAAGAGGCAATAACACTCCTCCCCAACCAAGTTGCTTTAGGTCATTGTGTTTTGTCACAGTAAAATAGAAACACTAAGACAATTCTTCCTTTATCAACACACATACACACACACACACACATACACACACACACGGGGAGACAGAGACACATATAGACATAGAGAGACACATACACATGGGGAGACACATATAGACACAGATAGAGAGACAGACAGTCACACAGACACACACACACATACACACACACACACACACATGGGGAGACACACATAGACACAGAGAGAGACAGACACACACACACACACACACATACAGACAAAGAGAGAAAATAGATCACTTTCTATCCCTTCTTGCCAAAGTCTCATTTTTGTCTTATAAAGTAAGTGTAGTGTAGTACCCAAGTTGAAAAGACCCATGTGTACTAAAAAATTCTTACACTTTAAAAGTTCAAATTCTCTAAACTCTGAGATCTTATAAACTTTCAAAATAGGACAGAGAAAACATTTCCATTTCAAAATGGAAGAAAAAAAGTGTTTCAAAGGATAATGACACAAAAGTGGAGCCAGGAGCTATCAGGGCCAACACTAAATCCTACAGCTCCATGTCCTATGCATGGAGTTTGTAATGTTAGCAGGTGAACACAAAAGGACTTTTGTGTCCCTACTCCTCAAACTTTGTGACCTACAGCACCACACAGATTTTTATTTAGGTATAGGCTAGCTTCACTTTATACCCATGACCTCCTTGAATATGTCCCATGGTCTTGATATTGCCAATATGCTTGGGTCCTCCCCTAGTTCTTAGCATCACAACTTTTACTCTGTTGTTCTTTAGGACCTCTCTGCAGGGATTCCAACTGCCTTCAGAAGCTCTCCATACCCCCTATGTCTTTTACCTTTTATGCCTTCAAAATCAGAACTATGTCAATGATGCCACCAAATTCTACCAGATGATGTGTATATGGTTTCATAGTAGTCAAGGCAGAGTATCATGGCAGGGAGCACATACATGGTCATGGTAGATGAGAACTACTCATCATACTATAGTCAAGAAGCAAGAGACACAGGCCATTTACAAAATGTATCCTTCAATCTTATACACTTGGTGACCTACCTCCTCCAGCTAGTCCCTACTTCTTTAAGTTCCAATAACTCCCAGGGCTATTAAGCTGTGAAACCATAATTGAATCATTCCACTGATAATCCTAGAGCCCTCAGGATCCCATCAACTCCTAGAAGCTCTGCTTCTAAACTTGGGTGCCTCATGGACCATACCTCAAATACACCAACTTTAAGTAAATATTTCTGACCCAAGCCATATCACCACAGGAAGGAATAATACAAAGTTTCTTCCTTCATTAGCAGAAACAAACAACAGAAACATAAATATGGATTAAAGCTCCTATTTACCACTTACCTAAAGTTAGTAAGATACTGTGAGGTATTCTACTTACTGATTTTTAGTTTTTAAGACCACAAAAGAGCTAGTGATTGTATACAATGCAGAGCCTATGTTCAGACAAGTTAATTAGCCTGTTCAACATTGTGTACCTTGTAAAAGATGAAACCAGAGGCCAAACCCCATCATGGCTTGTGCAGACAATTCTATTTCTGGTTTCATGGACAGGTACTAGCATGTATGACAAGACTGAGCATTCAGTAAATATGTGGCCCACTGAGTGAATAAATCTATCTTCTCTCCATTTATTCCCTGTTAGCCCTTCCTTTCTAAGACAAAGGATGATAAAACTCACAATGAAAATGGTTTTAATAAACAGTAAACTTAATTTCTACACTATCAAGTAAATTTACCTAAGGTTGGAAGGCTCATGAAAATAAACACTTTCAAAGAGAGCTTCTATTTAAAATGTGAAGAATCACTTCTTTACATAATGCTTCAAAGAGCTATGTAATAACCTAGCCTGTCTTTTGTATTTTTATATCTCTAAATTGAATTTTTAAGCATAAGACCATAAACTTGGTCTTTTATGGGAAAGAGCAGTATTATTTAACTATTTCTACCTATTCTTCTTGAATCTGGGGACATGAAAGAAAAGACACATTTTTAAATTAGCCATAAGTTTGTTAATTTTGTTGACATGAAACTTAACTAAATTAATAAAGAGGAAATAAATTTGATCAGAAACCTCCTTTTCAGACCTATGAGCTGTGCTCCAGGCTGCTTTGTTCTTTTTTTCTTGCTCTGTGTATTTGTGTGTTTGCTTTTTCTTTCTCTTCATTGTAGTCCGTGATTTAGGGCTGCATCTTACCCAACTGAAGATAATTCTACAAGTAGATCAGGATATTTGTTAGATTATTATTTAAAAACAAAGCCAATCATGCTCCTACTTAATTGGTCACTTTGATGTTTACAATAATTTATACTCATGTATCAAGAGATAATGCAAGGCTCACAAATTCATAATGGGAACACAGGACTATCCCACGTGAAGGTTATAGAACTTAACTCTGTCATAAAACATTACACAAATAGAAAATAAGTATATAATTATAAAATATGGACATTGTCAAATTATGGTTTATGATATTTTCTTTTTTTTCTGTATGTGATGAACATTTTTCCTAGAAATACCTCAGATGGTTGGTACTTGTATGCTGATAGTTCAAATGGGAAGTTTGGTGACGTGGCTGATATTCTCACACCTGTCATCTCACTCATGGGACCGAAATGTACTTTGATATTCTGGACATATATGAATGGTGCCACAGTAGGTTCTCTTCAGGTACTGTAAGCTCAATAATGTTATTGAAATTATGCATTTATTATAATTTTCAGTGTCATTAAAACAAGTGGAAACTTTATTAGCCTCACAGAGATATGCTACAGAAAAGCTGTTCCAGAGCTGGATATGGATTTACTTTTTCTATAATGTATGGCTATTTTCTATCCTGAGGCTAAGGTTCTTATGAGATATAATTTTATGCTGTGGCATGCCATGTTGATTTCAGCATTAATGCTTATATTATAACTTAATCAAGTGGATATGCTATGCATGCTTTGGTAATGCTATAATCTCCTGTCTTGTCTGAGACTGTAGTAATGCTACATTTTCTAATAGGTATTTTTCTTCTTGTTTCTTTAAGGAAAAATATCAATTATTAAGTGTGCTATACTTTTCACAAATTTCTGTTAAAACTTTGTTATTTACATACATTAGAGACCCCATTTTTGGTTAATTACACACTGCATCTCTTACAATAAGTACTTTTTAACTATTATGTTTTCATTATTAGTAATGTTTATAGAAAGCATCTACACAAGGTAAATAGACAGGATGTATTCTTCAGTTGTCATTGTCCAACCTATCATTCATGGGACATGATGAATTTGTGAGCACACTGCTACTGAAGCAGAAACAGAAGGCATACAAATTGGTAGTGTGACTTTCACTTATTTTTTTTTATTTGAAAGTTTTTCTCTTATGTACAAACCATAGTTCCCCTTCCCTCCCCTTCTCCAACTTACCCCTCAGCTTCAGTTTACCCCTCCATCCACTCTTTAAAGAGGATAAGGCCTCCCATGGGGAGTCAACAAAATCTGACATACCAAGTTGAGGCAGAACCAACCCTCTCCCCACTGTATCAAGGTTGAGCAAAATACTTCTATATTGAGGCTAATTTATGAAGTCATGTTTATTCACCTATTCTGAATTTTAAATATTCTGCTAAAAGTAAATTTTTTTGTGTGTACATATATATATATATATATATATATATATATATATCTGTGCTGGAGTTGATTTTTTTCAGGAAATATAATTTCTTATTCACATATTTATGTAATAAAATCTGTCATTAATACTTATCTATTTATCTATTACTTTTTATACCAGAATAAGTGCAAGAATAGATTCTGGAATAATAGTAAAAATTTATATGGAAACATAGAAGGAAGTATGATAGTGACTTTTTTCTTTCATTTGTATTCTTGAACTTGTGATCTGCCTACCTTTATCTCATAAGTACTGAAATGACAGATGTTTGCTAACATGTACAGAGAGTTATACTCTTAGTAGCTTATTTTGCAACATTCTAAAAGAAGAGCCACAATGCTTATAATAACCACCTGATAAAAATAATCGAAGTTCTCATTCACAGCGAGTACAGTACTCTGCTATTGCTATAGCAAAGACTTCAGTTCATCTTTTAAAAAGACAAAAGGTTTATCTGGTGTTGTGCTTGGAAGTCTGTAGGCTTGTTGACTTGCAGCACATCACAGAAAGACTTCACTGTGGAGTAAATGTCCTTTTTTTTTTTAATTTAGAATTTTTTTCTTCTTTATTTTGTATTTATCAAAAAAACAGTAAAAAGAATTTAAAATGCAGAAGATTTAACAATAACTATACAGAGGATAAGAATCATAAGCATGGCTTATCAAGGGTAGAAATACAAATAAGATTGCTACACATATATTTTCTTTGTGTTCAGCTTTCCCTTGAATAAGTAAATGTCCTTTTTAACCTGAACTGAAAAGAGAAAGAAAGAAGTTGGTACTGGGTCCTATGATCTTTTTTAAGGCCAAAAGCTCAGTGAGCTAAAAGGTACTGCTAAGATTACCCTCCAGAATTTCACTTCTTCCCAATGATACCACTTTTGAATCAACCCACTTTCTACAGACATTTAGGAAGCAGTAAAGTACAAACTATACCAAGGCTTTTATTTATTTCAAAATCCCTGAGCAGGGAGCTCATATAGTGTCATTAGTCTTTGTGCATATCACTTTCCTATGCTATTGTGATGGGTGTGTATTATGACATAACTGTCTGCTAAAACCAATTGGATTAAGAAACTATTCTCAAATAATGTTCTGCTAAGTAATTTAAGACTTTTTTCAATCATCTCTATATTACTTAATATATAAAATGTCAGCTCTTGCTGCTTCCACACTTTTATAAAGCCAGCGTAGAGTTGAATTCCTAATAAAATGGTGTGTGGATACCTTAGGACTTGACTGACAGGTACTCATTCATATCTTTATTACACCACCATGCAGAGCTTATGAGATTTCCCCCTGGGTGCTATATGATAACAGTGGAAAACAAAGATATCTAATGAAAAATGTTTTAGATTTTTCTCTCAGGGACTACCTGTAGGTATTAAAAAAATCTAAAAATCCCATGTTTTAAGTCTATATATTAAAAAAAAACCTATTAATGTATTGCTTGATTTATCTTCAGGTACTCATCAAAAGAGGCAATGTTACTTCCAAGTTGTGGGCTCAGAGTGGGCAGCAAGGGCCCCAGTGGAAGAAAGTGGAAGTGTTCCTAGGCACCCACTCACATGCAGAGGTTTGTAACTCAAGAGATTTTGAGAAGGCAGAACTTGGATAATTTTTGTCTTGTATACTAATTTCTGTCTCATTATCCTCATCTCATTTCAGTCTCAATTCAACGTGCTGTGTGAAAACAGAACATTTAACACCCCATATGGCATTTTCCATAAAGAATTTACCATTTTAGAAAGCCATAACTTTTTGCAATTAGACAGTTACACTTTTAGGTACACTTAATTTGAGAGAAAATAGTCATTTACTCTCTGCATGCTTCTCACAATGAAAGAATACCTCCTCCAATTCTGAACTTTGACGCTCAGACATAAAATACAATTTTTGTATTGTAACTGCAAAAATTATCTTTGAAACTTTACTTAATGATTGTACCTTCTTATACTTTATGTAATAGATTTATGTAATTAAAATATTTTTTGAAGCACATTAATATATGATGGTGAATGTCTTTATTTAGATTTTATTATGTATAAAATAGCACATATCCAAAAATTAAAGAAAATTACAAGTAATACAAATATTACAGTGTTAAAAATGAATATCACAATGAGAAAAAATATTTGATATGCATTTCAATGGGGGACTTATTAAGAATTGGGATATCTGTAGTTTGGATGGGAATTGAGTTTAAAGGGGGAATCTTGGCTATTAAGATAGAGAAAACACCTCATAACCCTTATGTAGGAGAATGTTTTCTTCTTAGTCTTAATTATTTGGAGCTGAGTTCCATGAAGTTGAAAATTCTCAGACAATAAGATAGTTAAATATTGCATTTACTCTCTTGTTTGTATAGCACATGTAGGTTTGGTGTTGGGAATACGTAGCCAATACCTCTATGATCCCTTTTGTGATAGACCAGCCTCTTTCAACAATGGAAGCTCTACCTGATATAAATGCATAAGAGCTTAATACTGCACCATTCACAGATACCTGAACTTCCATCAAGAATAAATGTCATATATTTTTTGCCCTCTATTTGACCATCTAGTTTCCTTATTATGCATTTGGAGGTAGTTTAGTATATGGGCAGAAAGTTCAACCTAAAGAAATAAATATTTGACAATGAATTAATTACTTTACATATTACAAGAGATTATTAGAAGGAGGCTAGATATTCAATTTCTATGGACATTCAATGGAGGAAAAAATATCAAGGAGAAATTTGAATAAATTTTCTCCTTTCAGACCTAGTTTTCCAAGCCAGATAGTAAATTCCTTACTAGTTGTGTGTATATGAAATATTAATATGGAGAAATTATTTTCAAAATTATATTAAGTGCTATTTCAGCATGTGGAAGTACTTATGAATTTGGTTTTGTTCTAAGATTCAAAATTACACATATTGAAATTGGACTAAAATGTCCATGTTGACTGAATCTTTAAAGTCTGAATAGCACATAAACATACTCTTTCTTATGATTTACTCTCCCTCCAATAACAATGCTTTGAAAATCTTCTGTGAAAAAATACATTGAGAAGATACAATGATGGGCAAATATATTACTCTTAATCCTTAAATTTCATGACTCCTTTCTCTTTAGGCTGAGAAAGATGAAAGTATGTAATCCATAACTGACACAGTGAAGCAGTCCTGAGAAGTCTGCAGTCTTATTTGAGAGAACCCTATATTTAAACACAGTGTTTTATTATAACAACCAGAGCAATCATACACATGCTCACATAAACACACTCAGAGAGAAAGAGAGAGAGAGAGAGAGAGAGAGAGAGAGAGAGAGAGAGAGAGAGAGAGAGAGGTGTATATGTGTGTATTGAGAACTTTGCCATGTATTTAAAGCTACTTGCACATTTAGCCATTTTAGCAGTTAGGTTCTATGTATAATATAATGGGTACATCTTTAGTCTATAGATACACAAAAGTTCCAGGATTCATTCTCTTTTTCTGTCTCTCTGTCTCCCTCTGTTTCTCTGTCTCTGTCTCTGTCTCTCTTTCTCTCTCTCTCTCTCTCTCTCTCTCTCTCTCTCTCTCTCTCTCTGTGTGTGTGTGTGTGTGTGTGTGTGTGTGTGTGTGTGTGTGTGTATGTGTGTGTGTCTAAGAAGTAAGCAGCCTAGTTTTGGACTTGAGAGCCAGCAGAGGGTGCATGGCTTCTGCCTGGAGTCTATGAGCTATATGCTAACTAAACATATATTAGGTAATGTTGTTGCTTTTTACACATTCTCAGGCAGTGAGTATAGTACAGACTCTAAAGATGCTCAGTCTTTCTGAATCAGCATTATTATATGGTATTTGTTGTGAAAGTCAATCTAAATGCTTTGGATACCACATTTGTTCATATTTTGGACTTCTTGGCAGCATGATGCTAATTGGCTTTTGTTATTCATTTTATTTTTTTTAGATTGTATTTCGGGCAAAACGTGGTATCAGTTACATAGGAGATGTGGCAATAGATGATGTTTCCTTTCAAGATTGCTCCCCGTTACTTAGCATAAACAGAAAGTGTACTGCTGATGAATTCATGTGTGCTAACAAGCACTGCATTTTAAAGGACAAGCTGTGTGACTTTGTGAATGACTGTGCAGATAATTCGGATGAGAACATGTTCATCTGTGGTAAGTGAAAGTTTTTTTTTCAGATCCTTCTTGACATTCCTCATTGATTCATACAGATGTAGCCTTAGTGATTTCACTACACTATTTAAGTTGTCTTTCTCCTTCTCAGTACTTAACATTGAACACAATTTATAAAGAACTGTTGAATGGCATATTCTTTGCATGAAAGTATAAGGCAATTAGACTTAAATTTGAAAGTAGGTAGACAACTGTTTACCAAATAAAACAATGTGTTTGGAAAACAGAGGCCAAGCTTCCATCAAAGTCAATTTATGTGGATTGATAAGCATGTTCATGTTAATTTTGAAAAACTGACATTTATTTACATGAACAATTAGGTTTGATGTCTTTATAAGTAAAATAAAATAATGCTATGAAATGTATTAAAATAACAAGTTGTTCTAAAATAATAAATACAGATTAACTCTATAGAGCTATTGTTTGAGTACAACTCATACTAGACAGTACCTATTAAAAAGCCCTTAGCTAAATGGGCCATATTACCCAATGCAGGTAATCCTGTGACATTGTAAGACATAATCCAAGGTTGCTTCATTTCATTGCAAATGAAGTGAATGCAGAGAACCAAAGTAAAGGTTGATAGGTCATTCCACTGTAATCACTTCTGAGTTAGAATGTTATAGTTACATATTATCTGCTTCTTGAAACTAAACCTGTTCTTTCAATAGCAATGTTAGTATGGAAATTGATAATTGTATGGAATTTTGATGCTTAAAGCTTTTATTTACTCATTTCTATTTAATCTTTACTTGAACTCTTAGAGGACAATGGGACAAAATTGCTAGTGCTCATTATAGGTAAAACTACCAGCAAGACTAGCTTTAGTTTCACCAAAATTCATACAACTGGGACTAAGTTGGTCCTGGAACCCAGATACTTTGATTTATGATGCATTGCTGAGCTCAAGCTAACAAACTACTATATTAAAAACTGATTCTTTCAGAGAAGTTATTGAGCTTAGAGATTGTTTAATTCATGAAGTGTATGCTATACAAACATTGAGAACCTGAGTTTGGATCCCCAGCATACATGTAAGCTCCCTGAAAACAGTGAAAGGTCTAGAAACCCAGCACTGGAGAATAGAGGGAAGTGGATCCTTGGAACTCATTGGAAAGCCAGGCTTGCATGATTCTGAGTCCCAGGCTCAAGGAGTAATCCCTCCCTCAACTTTATATGCAGACTATATTGACTCTCTGTGGGAGTCCTTACCCTGTCTGAGAAATGGATGAAGAGTAGGTTGGGGAGAAACTGGGGGCTAGTAGGAGGAGGGGAGAGAAGGGGAACTGTGGTTGGTATGTAAAATTAAAAAAAATAATGGTGAAGGGGGATTGAGAAAGGTGCCTAACATTGACTTCCAGCCTCCCCACTGATACATATATGTGCAGGCAGACTTCTGCACATGTGTACATACCCACATGAACATGTACATACATGAATATATATTTATAAATATAGTTATTGATATAGACATTTTACTTATGTCACATAGATTTTTGTTACTTGAACATGTAAAAAGAAAACATAAAAGAGTATAAAGCATGCAAAACTTTTGAGTAATCATAAATGCTGTATTATTCATATGTAAGTAACTACTAGTATTTATATTTACCTTTGAATAGTTTCTGCTAATTTCAGTTAAATTTTGCATCAAATGATTGTAGAGCTTCTTTAATCACATTTTCATTTGATAACATGCTAATTAGTTAAGTTATATATTAGATATATTTTTGAAATTCACTTGTAATGTAGCTTTTGTCATTTTAAAGGGTATAATTTAATGTATTTTTTAGTACTCGAAGCATAAATTAACTGCTGAATAAACTTTTTCTTTTTTCTTTCTTTTTTTAATTATTATTATTATGAATAAAGAAGTCGCACTTTCTAATCTTGTATATCCTTATTCAAGGTCCCTTCCCCCTCCCACCACATCAAGTCATTCTTTCTTCTCCACAAATCCCCATCCCCTCCCTGGGCAGGACTTTTTCTAACATCTATAACATTAGCAATATTTTAGGATATTGATATTTATAAAATTTGGAAATAAATTATGAGACATATATTGAAACTTTTCTCTCTTGAATATTCTTTTATATGAAACAGCCACAGGGCATAATCATTTCTAAACACTCTCAGTTCTGTCTTTTCTCCTCTCCTTTTTTTCTTTTCCTATATTTTCCTCTTTTCCCGCATCCCTCCCTCCTTCCTTTCTTCCTTCCTTCCCTTCCTTCCTCTCATACTCAGAGCTGAGACTGCCAACACTAGACCTGTTTGCCTTCTTGAAATAGAGTTATATGGAGCCAAACTATTCTTAAAGTCACTGTGTAGCTGAGGCTGACTTTGAACTTGTGACCTCCCTCCTTCCTTCCCTTCTCAAGTGCTGAGATTACAGGCAAGTTATATTATGTCTGGTTTTTACAATATGTTTTGGGGTGATCACATTACTAAATACATTGGAAATTTTAGTGGGCCTGTGCATATCAGAAATAAAAGAATGGAAGTTACATTTATTTCAGAGACCACAAAGAAAAGAGGAAAATTGTTTTCATCTCCTTAGTACAATTGACCAATAAAAAGTTAAAATGACCCCTAAAGTAACCATATTTGACCTGGTTCCAATTACAGAAATGGAATCCCTTTTTCCATAGCCTTGCTAATTCTACCATACAGTTTTAAACATTCTAATGCATTCCCAGTCTGCTGGTTTTAAGTGTTCTGTTTTAATTACAGAGTAGCTAGAACTTGCAGAAGGAATTATGAGTGCTGTTACAATCCTACATATGCTATAAACTTTGATGTTCTAATTAGATCTGGAAGAATAGGAAGAAAGAATTAAAAGAATTACCATAGCAACCAACTTCAGAAATTTGGCTGGCAACCAATTAAGGCTTTGGGCTTAAGAGTCTACCTTTTTATTGAGACTTCTAAACACACCCTGAAATGTATCACAGCTAAAACATACTACAACTCATGAAGTGTCATCATTAGTTAAAAGCGCACCATCAGCAAATAGCATAAAAAAAGATGACCTCAACTGTGAGTATGCTGTATGTCTGGTTTGGGAGTAGAAAATAACAAATTAAAATACACATTTACCTATTGCTTAAGCTGATGTAAATTTTTTCCATTGTATAATTTTGCCTTCTTTGTCAAAAATCAGGTGTCCATAGGTGTGTGCATTTAAGTCTGGGTTTCAGTTTGATTCCATTGTTCCCCCTGTCTATTTTTTATGCCAATACCATTTGCATTTTATTACTATAGTCCTTTAGTAGAGCTTCAAATTTGGGATAGTGATACCTCTGGAAGTTCTTTTATTGTAAATAATTTTTTTGGCCATGCTACTTTTTTTTTTTTTTTATTTGAAGCCGAGTATTGTTGTTTTGAGGTCTGTAAAGAATTGTACTGGGATTTTAATGGGAGTTGTGTTGAATCTGTATATTGCCTTTGGTAAGACAGTCATTTTTACTATGTTAATTCTTCCAATCAAAGAACATAGGAAATCTTTCTACCTTCTGTTATCTTCTCCAAGTTATTTCTTCAAAGACTTGAAGTTCTAGTCACAAATATTCTTTACTTGCTTGATTAGGATTATGCCAAGCTATTTTATATTATTTGTGGCTATTATGAAGGGTGTTTTCCCCTGATTTATTCCTCAGCCCATTTATAAGAGGAGCTTCTGATTTTATTGAATTAATCTTGTATCCAGCCATTTCACTAAAAATATTTACAAGCTGTAAGAGTTCCCCAGCACAATTTTTGGGGTCTTTTATATACTATTATATCATCTGAGAATAATGATATTTTGGCTTCTTCCTTCCCAATTGATAACCCTTCATGTGCTTTAGTTATCTTATTGCTCTAGCTAGAACTTCAACTACTATGTTGAATAGATATGGAGAGAGAGAACAGCTTTGTCCTACTTCTAATATTAGTGGAACTTCTTTGATTTCTCTTCATTTAATTTGGTGTTGGCTATAGGTTTGCTGCATATTGCTTTTTATTATGCTTAGGTTATATTCCTTGTATATTTGATCTCTTCAAGACTTTCTCATGATTGGGTGTTGGGATTTGTCAAAGAATTTTTTAGCATTTAGTGAGATAATCATGTTTTTTTTTTTCTTTCAGTTTGGTTATATGGTAGATTATGCATGTTGGTCCATCCCTGCTGCTCTGGGATGAAGATCACTTGAATGAAGTAGATGTATTTTTTAAATGTAGTTTGCTATATTATTGGATTTGGATTGTGAGTACTTTATTGAGTATTTTTGTATGTGCATTCATGAAGAAGATTGGTCTGTAATTCTCTTTCTTCATTGAGTCTTTATGTGGTTTGTATTTAAGAGTGACTGTGGCTTCATAAAATGAATTTAGAAATTTTTCTTTTGTTTCCATTTTTTAAATAATTTGAGGGATATTAGTATTATCTCTTTTTGAAGGTCTGGTAGAATTCTGCAATGAAACCATCTAGGAATAGCCTTTTATTCATGGTGAGACATTTAATGACTGTTTACATTTTCTTCGGTGACAAAAATATATTGAAATTGTTTATCTGACTTTAATTTAACCTTAATAAGTGGTATCTATCCTAAAAATTGTTCGTTATTTTAGGTTTTTCAATTTTGTGGAGTACTGCTTTTTGAATTATGACACAACAATTCTTTGAATTTCCTCAGTTTCTGTTGCTATGTCCCCTTTTTATTTCTGATATTGTTAATATGGATATTATCTCTACATTTTAGTTAGTTTAGAAAATAGTTTGTCTGTCTTATTGCTTTTCTCAAAGAACCAACTCCTTACTTCATTGATTCTTTGTATTATTCTGTTCATTTCTACTTTATTGATTTCAGCCCTAAGTTTGACTGTTTCCCAACATCTACTTTTTTTAGGTGTGTCTGCTTCTTTTTCTTCTAGAAATTTCAGGGGTCATTGGTATAAAATTTTCTTAATTTAATTTTCCTTTTATTATCATTATTATTATGAATAAAGTTATATTTTTTATCTGTGTACCCCCCTGTTCAAACTCCTTTCCCCCTCCCACCCATCCCAGTCACTCTCTCTTCTCCACATCACTTTATCTCCTCACCAGCAAGGGCAGGAGGTCCCAAGGTCCCAATGTGGCTTAGTTCAGCATCCACTCTTGGCAGATCTGCTTTCCTCATCCCAACATCAAGACTGGGTCAGGTGTTTCTCTGGTGGGAGTGGGATCCAAGGTGTTTCAGATCCCAAGCTGTTCAGTGTTTGTGGTTTGCAGCGTGGACATGCTTTACTTTTTGCTTTTTTGTTTAGAGTCCACTAATGAGTGAGTACAAATTTCATCCTGCTTGGTCTATGTCTCAGGCATATTGCTAGCTAGCTTTTTCATCTTAATTCAACCCATTTCCATTAATCTGTTCTGTCACATGGCCTCTGGCTTACCTATTTTGTTACATCTTGTATCATGGGTGACTGGATCACATCTCTCTATGACTCCATCCTGCTTCCCTATCTAAACTTCAATTTCTCTGCCTACTCCTATGATGCTTGTCATGGGCCAAAACAGTCCTTTATTTAAAGAATGATATTCACAGCATACAGAAAGACAGTCCCATATCACTTCCCCTTTTTTGTCCAATCAAAATGGAAGATTTTATTTTTAATACAGCAAAATTATATATAATCAAAGCAAGAATTATAATTGCAATAGCTAGTCTATTTGTATTTAACAAAATTAAAGAAAATATTCTATTATCTCCTTTATCCTTGTGAGTTTAAAGTTTTATATCCAATAAACTTTTTAAAATAACTAAGAAAAATTATACCTATAATTATCAAATCTTCAACTACATCAAAGACAACAGAAGAATATAATATTACCCAAGTAAACAAAACGTGCAAGAAACTTCCAAAATCTAGAAATGACAAAGATGACACCTGTCTGCCTGGGAAATTATTCAAACTTTCTTTGCAAGTTTGGGGGCATTCATCTTCTACCAACAGGCCCATAGTCTCTGGTATACTTTTCAGTGAAGCCGGAAATTTGAGGGACTGCTCTTCACATTATAGCATAGTTCGTCAGTCCTTCTCATTATGTCCTGAAGGATATCTGGCAGTTTTTTCTGCAAAGCAAGTACTTGAAGGACCATCTCGGTTTGTTCCACCAAATTTCAAAGGTCACATTGTTATGGAATCTGTATGTCCAATTTATACAGCATACTTTGAAGTAGTCAATACAAGAACAGTTTCTTGTCCAGTGGCTAATTATTGCCACAAAATAAATTCCATATGGAGTTTCTCCAATGCCCATTATTCCCTTGAAGTAGATTGGTGCTGTCAGGAGTAGACCTGTCTGACTGTCTAGAAAAGTCTAAGTTCTTAAAATATTTTAAATGTCATATTCTGGAGGTCTTAGAAGTATTTGAAGACTACCTATATAATTGAAATATATCTTTCTATACCTAAAAAATGCTAACTAATGTAACTATAAGTTTGGTTATCCCTGGTGACTATTAATCTACATTTCTTAATTATATATTACAATTTTAAATGTGTTGCATAAACATAATATATTAAAAGTAGTAGAAAAACATGTAACAAAATTGGCCTTAAATTTGTATTAATAAATCAAAACCCATACCACTTTAAAATATTTTGAGATTAACAGCTGATTTTTGGATTAGAGTAAATTCAATAATCTATCTTTTTTTAATCATTCCTATATCATATCCCCTCCTTTTAAAAAAGAGATTGACTATGACTATTAATCATTTATAATAAAAACAAACACTTATAAATAATATTTTTGGAATTTGGGCATAGCTTTCTTTTACTACTTTTTGTTAATTAAGGGATGCTGGCAATCTTTTGAGGGTCCTGAGGCTGGATCATCTTCATCTGTAGCCTTTAAGCTGATGTGACCATCTCTTCCCATCAGAGAATTTTCAGGTGGTTTTGGCTGATGAAACCTTATTTGCCTTGAAGCAGCCCACAGGTTCTCATCTTCTGTGGAAACAAAAGCAGACAACAACGTATCCTTAGACACAAATTCCGAAATCAAGACACCTTTAAAATGTATACGGTTGTTTAGCTTAGCAGGCTTTGCAATCAAATATCTTTCTTCAGTTAGCTCATTAACATTTAAAAAATTAAAATAAAACCCAATACTAACCAGACTCTGTGTATTTCCCATCTTTACATAGCTTATTATATTTTTATATTCTATTTCTCTTTTTACAAGACTTTCTCTATTTTTTTCTTTTCTCTCTCAATCTATGTATTATTTTTCATACACATTTTAACCCATTGAGAGGTTTTCTCTATCTGAATCTGTTTTATTGTGTATCATTAATTATTTTTTAACCAGAAGAGCTTTTAAAATGCTACACTATACAGCAGTGTCAGGCTTTTCATCATGGTGGAGGCTTTGGAGCCACGTTTATTTTGCCAAATATTAGAATAGTATTAGCGATTCTGTAACTTTTTGCCACTCCTAGTCAGGGGGATTTTAGGTTCCACATGCCACAAAGTAGAGCACTGCTGCCTATTGTTCACTCTACTTAAGTGTCTGGTGGCAGGGCCTCTTAAAGGGCCACGCAGTTTTTGCTGCTAATGCTGCAAAAACTATGATTTTTCTTTTACTGAATAACAAATGTTCTTGACCTTCTCTTTTGATTAAATTTGGTTTGAAGTCTATTTTGGTAGAAATCACCATAGCTACACCCACTTTCTTTTTAGAACCATTTTATTTGAAAAACTTTTTCCAAGCTTTGATTCTGAGGTACTGCCTATCTTTGCTGTTGATCTCTGTTTCTTGTATGCAGCAGAAGGATGAATCCTAATTGTGTATCCTTTCTCTTAGCCTGTGTCTTTTATTGGTGAATTGAGTCCATTGATACTGAGAGATATTGGTGGTGGTGGTGATGACAACGTGGTGTGTGTGTGTGTTTCCCTTCTTTACATTTTGCTGGTGTGAGATTATCTATTGCCTGTGTTTATGTGGATGTAGTTAATTTTCTTGGTTTGGAATTTTCCTTCTAGTATCTGCTATTGTTTAGATTTATGGATAAATATTGTTTAAATTTGACTTTGTCATGAAATATCTTGTGTTCTCCATCTACTGTGATTGAAAGTATTGCTGGATATATTAGTTTGGGCTGGCACTCACAGTGTCTAAGTGTCTGAAAAACATCTGTCCAGGATTTAGAGTTTCAGGTAAGAAGTCAGATATGTTTCTTATAGGTTTACCTTTGTATATCACTTTGCCTTTACCTTACAACTTTTAGTATTCTTTCTTTGCTCTGTATGTTTGGTGTTTCAATTACTATGTGACACGGAGACTTTTTTTTCTTATCTAATCTGTTTGGTTCTCTCTAAGTTTCTGTATCTTTATAGGAATTTCCTTCTTTAGTTTGGGAAAATTTTCTTCTATATTTTTTAATAATATATTTTCTGAGTTTTAGCTGGTGTTATATTCATTTTTCTGTTTCTATTATTCTCAAGTTAGGTCTTTGCATGATATACAACATTTTCTGCTTATTTTGTGCTAGGGGTTTTTAATATCTAACATTTTTGTTGACCAATAAATTTATTTCTTCTATTGTATCTACAATGGCTGAGATTTTCTACTGCATCTTTTGAATCCTGTTGGTAATGCTTGTATCTGTAGTTCCTGTTTTCTTACCCAGATTTTCCATTTTTGAATTTCCTTAGTTGGTGTTTTCTTTTTTGCTTCTAATCTTTAATAATTTATTTCAACTGTTTGTTTTTCTTGACTTTCTTGGCATTCATTAAGGGATCTGTAGATTTCCTCCAATTTTTTTTTGTTGTCTTTTCCTCTATTTTTTTAAGGGAGCATTTCATTTTCTCTTTAAAATCTTTATCATCATCATAATGTTGGCTTTAAGATCGTTTTGTTGTGCTTCTGCTGTGTTGGAATACAGGACTTCCTATAGTGGATGATTGGGCTCTTCTGGTGGCATATTGCTATGTTGTTATTTGTCTTCTTACATTTACATTTAAGCATCTGCCTTTGGATTGATTATAGGTCTAGGTGCCAAATTTTGGATTTTTTTTTTAGATGGGTGTTTTCTTTCTTGGTTTCTGTTTACTTTCTGGTCTTTTGGCTGCCATGGCCTGTGCTTAAGTGATGGTGTCTCATCTGGCATTGGGGGCTGGATTTTCTGATGGCCTGGGTGGCTTCTGGTCCATCATGAGTTTGCTGTCCATGTTTGTGTCTGATATTCTGGCCATGTATATTTGCAAAGCCTCTGATCTGACCAATTGTCCTCTGGGGTTTAGGGGCTGGTCTGGCTTCTATTGGGCTAGAAGGCTTTTTCAGGGAGTTCGTCTGGTTTCTGTGATTCTGGATGCTGGTCAGGCCTCTGGGGATCAGGATTCTGGTCTTGCTTCTGATAGGGTGGAAGGTTTCTGCCAGAGATGTGGGCTGAAATATGGTGATGACTTGAAGAGAGACTGTTTTAAGTCATGCTGCATGAGATCAGGCAGGGTGGTGGGCAGTCATACTTGGGGTTGCAGGATGCCGGCCTAGCCTCAGTAGTGTGGGAGGCTTTTGTAGAGGTATGGGCTCTGATACTGGGATATTCACTTTTTTTCTAATTAGCAAAACTATACTGTGTTGATGAGCATACTTCATTGTAATTCTTGAAATCACTGACCTTGGTTCCCCTTTCTGAGGCTTTTTCCATTCTTAAAACATACGATGAACTTATCAGCAACCATCAAACATTTTAGTGGGTATTTCATTGAATGTAAAGATGAAACAGGTTATGAGTTGACCTAGTGGAAGCATTCAGTATTCTTCTCCAAGTTTATTGAAAATAACCCTCTGTGTTTATTGTTTCATAGGTCATACATTTTGGAGTTTCTTCATATAAATCTGATATATATTTTGCTATGCTCACACATCAATATTTTATTATGACTATTTTTAAACTAAAGTTGATTCCTGCTAATGTAGAGGAGAGCAACTGATTTGTTTACATTATTTTGAATTTCACAACCATGTTGCAAATGCTTATTAACCCCATGACTCTGTTGATGTTTATTCTTTTAAGCTTCTTTTGCGTAATTTATTAGGTCATATGTCATAAAGACAATTCTATTTGTTTGTTTGCTTTTACTTTCTTTTCTAGTTTCCTTACCTTATTGCACCCTGTCTAAAACTCAAATGGAATGAGAGCTTTGTTTCTGCAGTCAACAGTAAGGCATACAGTGTTTCCTTATTAAATATACTGTCTGTAGTGTTCTGTTGATATAGTTTATATAAAGTTGAAGAACTTTCCTTTATGGCTGGTTTGCTACATTTTTGGGTGGACTTTGACAAATGCCTTTTCTCTATCTGTCAATATTCTATAACCCTTTTCCTCTTCAGCCTGTTTTGATGAACTGTGTTTCATGGTTGTTGAGTTCTGAGTCAGGTTTGCAAACATAAATAATGTCATTTAGTTATGAAGCACAATTATTTTTATACAGTTTTGCATTGAGCATGTTAATAATTATATTGAAGACTTTTGCATCTTAGTTGTCGAAGAAATTGTGAAGAACCTTCCTAATTTTATAGGCTTCTGTTTCCTTCTTAGTATTTTTTAGATAAGTAAACATTTGTGTGCTTGACAGACTTAACAAAATTGATTGTACCATTCTTGCTTGAAACTGACAGCTATGGGTAGAGTCCACGACTGCTTTATATTTTTCTGATATTCTTTGGCCCAAAAGTTCCTTAAGGCATAACCTACTATAGCCAAAACAAGCAGGAAAACAGGGTTCAAATTTCATGAAGTGTGTGTTTATTAGCAAAATGGATTTATTTATTATTATTATAAAAGTTTTAAAAAATAAACATTTATTTAATTCTTCAGAAAAAATTTATTATCTATTACGTACAAGGTTTTATCCAGATTACTTAGAATAATGGAGTTTAATATAGACATGAGTTTCCTATTCTTAAAGAATTTCAATTGTAAATGGTTCTTTAGGTAGTGATAAATACAAGTAAAATAACAATATTTAGAAAATAATAAAAGAATTACAGTGCTATATACATATATGTACACATATATGCTATAATGTTAGTGCTATTATAATAGGGAAAATTAGGAAGTAAATGTGGTGGATAACATCATAGTAGTCATCTGCCTGGAATGGATGCTGAACTAAGCCACCTTGGGACCTTGAGACCTCCTTTTCTTGCTGGGGAGGAGATAAAGTGATGGGGAGAACAAAGAGTGACTGGGAGGGGCGGGAGGGGGAAGGGAGCTTGAAAAAGGGGATACATGGATAAAAAATATGACATTATACATAATGAAAAACTATGTTTAAATTAAAATGGGAAGCATTGTTGTTTCAAGCCAGGTGATATATATCATATTTGAAACTAATAATGAAAATAGCATTTTTATAATGTTACTCTGTCAGCAATCATAAAACTTTACAGTTATTTATTTATTATTCATTGTGCACATTCATATATGTGTGCATAGCATGTATGAGTGCACACATATAGGTTGAACAGTACACATGGTGGTCAGAGAACAGCTTGATGGAGTTAGTTTTTTTTGTTTTTTCCATTTGGTTCCTATGAATCAAACTCACACAGGTGACCAAGCTTGGCTACAAGCAGCTTTTACCAGCTGAATAAATACTGCCTTCTTTTGTTATTTTATGACAGCATAAGGACAATTTTACTAGACAGCTGTTATTTATGATTTTATTAGTTTATTGGGTTGTTTTCATCTTGACTCCCATTTAGAAATTAGGATTCTCTAATTAGCTAGTGAAATTATCATTCTGGGTGGCCTAGGAGATAATATTAAATGATACATCTATTTTTAAATTTTTATATATTTCACCTGCAAATGTGTCTATGCACCATGTTTGTATCTGGTGCCCACAGAATACAGAAACAAATATCAGATCCCATAATCTGGAACAGGAGTTACAGATGATTGTGAGCTACCATGTGGGTTCTAAAAGTTGAACTCATGTCCCCTGAAGGTATGGCCACTTCTCTTGAGTGCTAAAGCCACCCAAATCTTACAATATTGTTAGTCAGTGTAGATTAGATTCTTCTCTGCATAACTTCTCTGTTATATTTAGTTCCCTGCTCCATGTAAAACACTGCATTGAAATTGTGTCATTTGTGGCAAAAATGAATACGGTACTACTAAGTGTCCCCTGTAAATTTCTTTATGCACTAGCTTGGGTATTGAAAATCTGATAATTTGAAGTCACTCCTAAATGGGCCCTAAACTTGTGTCCCCCAAGTTACTGTAAGTTGAAAATATAATTAAGCAAACTGTATTTAATTTGGCTTATTTACAAACCATAATAGCTTAGTAGTGCAGTGTGTGTTCTATAGAATATTAGCTGTGTCCCCTAAAGACTGAATGGATAACTTGGAGCTGTACAGCATTGTAAGAGAGACTCTTACAGCATACTTCTAGCTCAGTATGATCCAAATTTGCTGTCTGAAGTTTGATTCTTACTCAACATGTGTCTCTTTGCATGCTAAAAAGTCAAAAAACTAAGCCAGTGCATCAAATGTTACAAACTTAATGTGTTACTCAGTCAAGATTCATGTAAAAATCTAAGCAAATAGTTTGTATTAGCAGAGGTCATCTGACATAGTACCAAATTCCTCTTGTCTTTATTTGTGTGATATAAACTGATGACTCCAATATACCTGGCCTTGGCAGAATCAAAAGAAAAAGATATGGAATAAATAATTTTGGTGGTGCTTGTCTAGTAACAAAAGAGAATATATGAGCATCCACATTTTGAGACAGAGAGAGAGAGACAGAGACAGAGAGAGACAGAGAGGAGAGACAGAGAGAGAGAGAGAGAGAGAGAGACAGAGAGACAGAGAGACAGAGAGACACAGAGAGAGACAGAGAGAGACAGAGAGGAGAGAGAGAGAGGAGAGTTACAGTTAAGTGCAAATTGCTTTTGGAGAGAAGAGAGAGAACTTGTGAAGTCATGTTTAAACACTAATCCCCTCATTGGCTCGCACAAAGAGGACACATCACCCTGAAAACAACTGACATGTTTTCAGAAACTTTATTAATCACGCGCTGGAAATTTTTTGCTTTCTTTGGGAGATTATGTTAGAAAGTAGGTCAGGTATCATAATGTTAATAAGCCAGGTTCCCTGTGAAGCATCAGCTACCCTAAGCTTTAGGAAGTCATTACTGAAGGCTGCTATTGAGTGGCTTGGAGCTTAATGCCTTTCACTGTCTATTCAGAATTATTAGCCCTGATCCCTGCTCTTCTTTATGCAGTATTTTACATAAAACAGTAAAGTATTATTGTCCAAATTTTGTACTCAGATTGTCAATATAGAAGAATTAATGTATGATGCGTTTTTAATTGGTCACCCAAATGGTTTGTATATGTAAAATTCATTTTATGTTTTTAAAAGATTGACATTATCAGGGGAAGTTTATCAAACTACTGTGCCCTAAAATGTTTTCATATGCAAACAAAATATCTTCATTTAGAATATATTTTTAAAGATTTATCTATTTTAATTTATTTGTTATGATTTGTTTTGTTGATTTGTTTGATTTGTTATGATTTGTTTTACATGTCATATGTCAAAGAATCATCTGTATGCATTGCCCACAAAGGCCAGAAGAGGGCATGTGATCCCATGAAACTTCAGTTATTAATAGTTTCAAGTCTCTGTGGATACAGGGAACAGAATTCTGGTCCTTGGCCAGATGAGCCTGCGCTACAAACCTCTAAGCAGCCCAACTTTTTAAACATTGTTAGCGAACATATTTGTTTTTCATGTTATTATTATTCTTAAATGAATGTGATAAGAGAATAAGGAACTACAAATGCATTAATTATATCACAAATCTCTAGTTAGAATACTTTGTAATATTTGCAAAATTGTATCAATTTTCTTTTACTTTTGTTTTAATAAGAATTTACTGAGATCTCTGCATAGATAGTACAGAAATCTTCTATCCTTCATGTTAAAACATTGGTAACAGAATAGAACTATAGTAAAATGTCAACTAACATAGTAACCTAATATGTGTGTTAGCTTTTTTGTATATATCATATGTGCTCATTTTGTAAACATTACTACAGCTAGTAGTTTCTGTCTTCATAAATATATTTTCTGGCCTATTCCAGATGTGACAATTATTCCAATCATTCATAGCTGGGGAAAACTATGATTTCTATTTTTATTTCTAGTTTTATATTTTATCATTTTTAGAAAAAAATGTAGATGCTGTACTGAGACTGTCCCTCTTCTCTCAGAATAATTCCACCAAGACACATTGACATTGTTTATATGAATAATTTGTTTCTGATCTCTTATTCATATTTTATAATATAGATTTAATATTCAATGTTATTTTTAGTATTAACTATATTATCTTGCATGAACATTAGCACTGTGTAAAATGTGCTTTTTGTCCAACACCTAAACATTTGATATTGTAACTATTTTTATTCTTAGTGTTCTCATAGGTATTCAAAAGTATGACTATAATTGGGGTCTTACCCTTAGTTTTAATAATATTGAATTCTATATTTTATTTTGGACACAAGCTCCTACAATATAGTTTTGACACAGAATCTCACTATGGGCCTCTAACTGACTGAAACTAATTATGTGATCAGAGTGGCCTTGAAGAGAGATTCGTCTGCCACTGCCTACCAAATGCTGTGATTTATCATATCTGTGGTTTTTTGGAAGAAGTTCTATCCTCTAAAATTTTCTCCTGTTCTTCTAAAAGTCTCATCATATATATATTTTATATTTAAGTTGATGACCCATTTTGTTTATTTTTGTGAATTGCACAGAGTTTAAGCTACGATCCCTTATTTTCCTCTAATACCCATTACTCTCAAAGTACAGTCTGCCTTCCCACTAATTGCTTTTCTCATTATTACTTTGTCATTTACATGCATGTCAGAGATAATTCATCATAATGACTAAAGATACATTCTACTCCATCCTGTCTGTTGATTTCTGCATGTTCTGTTGTTTGTATCCAGCATGTCCCCCCCCCAAGACTCATAAATTAAATATTAGGTCCACAGCAAGACACTATGGGAATGTAGCATAATATCAAAGACATAAAACTAGAGGGAATTTTCAGCCACTGGATGGAATTCCCTAGAACATTATAGAATGTTCTCTCACTTTTTCTCACTCTCCCGTGCCTGCTTCCTGATTATCATTAATTAATTACACGGTTTTCTCTGCCACATTCTTTCATCATGATGAAATTTCTCACTGAAGTTGGGCTAAATGCAGGACAGCCAACTGAGCATAAACTCATACCTTCAAGTCCATGTAAAAACATAAACCATTCAGTTGTTAGAGCTGCTTTATAGCACATTGGTAGCAGTCATGTAAAGCTGACTATCACAAGTTTCTACCCTTGCACTAGCAGTCTTCATAATTGCAGCCAAATAACAACTAAAAACATCTAGTGAACCCTCCTAATACATATCTTATCATTGCAGTAGTCCTAGCTTTATTTATTATTATTGTTTTTTGAAAATCAATATCAAACTTTATATAAAAAAAGCAAAGCATCCAGGATCTCTCACAAGAGACCTACCAACTCAGCTAAAGGCTTTAGAACAATTAGAAGCAAACCCACTTAAAAGGAGTAGATGGCAGGAAATAATCAAACTTAAGGCTGAAATCAGTACAATAGAAACAAAGAGAACAATACAAAGAATCAATGATTCAATAGGTTGGTTCTTTGAGAAAGTCAACAAGACAGACAAACCCTTATGGAAACTAACCAAAAGACACAGAGATAGTATCTGAATTAACAGAATCAGAAATAAAAAGGGAGAAAAAACAACAGACACCCAGGAAATCCAGAGAATTATCAGCTCGTACTTTGATAATCTAAACTCTAGTATAATGGAAAACCTAAAAGAAATAGACAGCTTTCTGGACAAATACCAATTACCAAAATTAAATCTATGATTGAAGACCTAAGCAGTACTCCTAACTTCAAATTTATATTTTAAAAAGATATAATTTATATAAAATATTTTATTTTTCAGAATTGTATTAAATAAGGAAAAGGATCTGGAAAAAGTAATGCCTTCCAGACATGTGTTTTATCTTCTGATTCATGAGCATAATTCTTTTCATTACTTAAATTTTTGACACCTGTCATCATTGATTCCTATTTTCAGCATACAAATCTTACCTTATTAAATAGATTTATACCTAAAATTTCACTTTTGAAAGATTATAAGTGGTGTAAAGCATTTTATGTTCATTGTCAGTTTTCACAAAATGAAATTAATTTTGTATGTTTGTCTTATGTGTTACTTTCTGTCAACTCATAGAATTTCTGGGTTATGTCATTAGTTCTCAAATTTCTGTGCAGAAAACTATGTCACCTAACACAGGGAACTTTGCATTTCCTTACAATCTTCTGAACAGAATATTTTCTGGAAATCTCCAGTAAGACCAATTGAGCCTTGAAATTTTATTTTTAGGAAAAGTTTATTATTTACTGCATTTTCTTAATACTCACAAAACTAAATAAAAAATTTCTGTATTTTGTATTGTATACCTATTACTTTTCAAGTAACTGGCTTATTTGTGTATTTATATATGTTCTTAGAATCTAGCTGTAGTAATTTTGGTAGCCATAACTTCTTCTATTTTAGTTCTGCTGATAATTTCTGTTTCTTAACTTTTCTCCATGTCAGTTTTAAAATAAATCAATTAATTAAATACTTAAAGCATGAAGACATAATAAAAATCCTATTAATCATTATATAAGTGAGAGAGATGTCAAAGTTAAAGTGACTAAATTATGAAAAATTACAGAATTGTGTGAATGTTAAGAAATACTTCAAGTCCTTTCAAACTTCATATGACATGAAGATTATTATGAAGGATTCATTTTTATTTTATTATAATAACATCTTTTGAATTTGTCATGATAGCACTTGCTCCATTCTCTTAAAATGTGAGCACTCCGCTAGGACAGTGTATAGATCAACCAGCCTCAGGATTTCAAATTTTATTTAAGTACATTTTTAAATAAAGTTCCAGCCAATAAAGAGATAATTTCCATAATTTCTATTTCTTGGTGACAATAAAGAAAAGTCAGATAAGTCCCACTTGAATGTTTTCCTAGAGACATCACACTATCTCACATTAAAAAGATTTCTTGGCTTTTGGGTACACATGGCTATAGTAATAGTTTTCTGATATTATTCTACCATGGCCTTTTGATAATAATATTTCTTCCAGATTTTAATTCTTAGTAGTAGAACCTAAATATTATAAAATTGATAAAGTTGAGTTTACATGTTTTTAGTACCCTTTATTATATTCTAAATAAATCAGTTAAGATATTCTGAATGCTTTGATTTTATTTGATGTTTAACACCCTAATCCTGTGCTATTTACTACTTTTCTGCTTAGGTGTTTTTAAATTTTTTCCTTAACTCTCCAAGAATTACTGAAGTATTTTAGTAATAATTATACCACCCCAAAGATCTTTGTCATTCTTGATTGTCTAGAAAATTGAAACAGCTTAGGAATCTTTAGCAATTTATTTGCCTTTAATTGGCCTTGTGAAAATTGTGTCTAAGAATGAGTCCAAGGTTGTATATAAAAAATAAATAATTCCAGATTGTGTAAATTACAGCATGGCTTACATGGATGCAAAAGTGACAGAGATTATGAATGGATACAGTTAGCCTGGAACATTCTATTTCAGAGTAGAATATGGTTAGATATAAATCAAAGGAGATAGACAGATAATGTGAATTAAAACAAAAGAAAAGTGGAAGCTTTAAAGTCACTTAAACAACATAAGCAGGAGTGTGATGCCATCATATTTGATTTCTAGAGACAGTACACTGAAAATGTTAACGGGGACAACTTTAAAGATTGAAGTTCACCAAATGACCCCTGAGTATTCTGTTAGAGACCACTGTTTCAAGTACTTTCAATGAAAACAAAGTTAACTTATATTGGGAAGAAGACCATATACATCTGAGAATTACTTACCTGTGGGAAATAGCTGGGTTTGGTGAGTGAATTGCTGGTAATTTCATTCACTACCTTTAGTTAAAGAAGGAAAAACAGCTTTATACTCTCAACTTGATGTATGGATTTATAGCTGGACATATATCCAATAATATTAGAAATGTTACCATCCAAGTGCTGGTCAAAAAGATCTCAGGCTTAAGAAAACATTTCTACAGATTTTTTTCTTTTTTATTATTTAATATGAATAAAGTCTCATTTTTTACCATGTATCCCCTTGTTCAAACTCTCTTCCCCCTCCCGCGCCTCCCAGTCACTTTTTCTTCTCCCCATCTCATTATTTCCTCCCCAGCAAGGGCAGGTGATCCCAAAGTCCCAAGGTGGATTGGTTCAACATCCATTCCAGGCAGATCTGCTTTCCTCATCCCAACATCAAGACTGGGTCAGGTGTTCCTCTGGAGGGAATGGGATCCAAGGTGTTTCAAATCCCAAGCTGTTCAGAGGTTGTGGTTTGCAGCTTGGGTATGCTTTCCTTTTTGTTTAAAGTCCACTAATGAGTGAATACATCCCCTGATTCTCTTCCTGTGATTGTGATGCATTGCTCAGGAGGATATTCTCCATATCCATCCACTAGCTTGCAAATTTTAGGATATCATTTTTCTTACTGCTGAGTAGTACTCCATTGTGTAGATGTACCACAGTTTGTTAATCCATTCTTCAGTTGAGGGGCATCTAGGTTATTTCTAGGTTCTTGTTATTACAAATAATGCTACTATGAACATAGTTGAGATAATATTTTGGGGTGCAAATGTGTCTTTAGGGCATATGCCAAAAAATGGTATTGCTGGATCTGTAGGGACATTGATTTCTAGTTTTCTAAAAAAAAAAAAAAAAAAAAAAACCCACCTATTGCATTCCAGAGTGACTGAACAAGGTTATACTCCCACCAACAACGGAGGAGAGATACCCTTGCTCTGTAACCTCTCCAGCATAGGCTGTCATCTATGTTTTTAATTGTAGCCATTCTGACAAATGTAAGGTGGTATCTCAAAGTTGTTTTGATTTGCATTTCTCTGATGGGTAAAGATGTGGAAGACTTTCTCATGTGCCTTTCAGTCATTTGTAGTTCTTCTGCTAAGAATTCCCTTTTTAGTTCTGAACACTATATTTTAATTGGGTTATTAAGGGTTTGGGGCTCTAGTATCTTGAGTTCTCCATATATTTTAAAGATCAGTCATCTGTCACTTGCAGGGTTGGTGAAATCTTTTCCCATTCTGTAGGCTGTCGTTTTGTTTTAATGACTGTGTCCTTGGCTTAACAGAGGCTTCTCAGTTTCAAGAGGTCCCATTTATTGATTGTTGTTTTCAGTGTCTGTGCTAGTGGTGTTATATTTAGGAAGTGGTCACCTGTGCCAATGCATTGGATAGTGCCCGCTTTCTTTTTTATCAACTTCAGTATAGCTGGGTTTATGTTGAGGTCTTTGATCCACTTGGATTTGATTTTTGTGCAAGATGATAGGTTTGGATCTATCTGTATTTTTCCACACACTACCATACAGTTATGCCAAGACCATTTGTTGAAGATATTATCTTTCTTCCATTGAATATTTTTGGCCTATGTGTCAAAAATCAGGTGTTCAGATGTGTGAGTGAATGTCGGGGTCTTCAATTAGATTCCACTGATTCACAAGTCTGCTTTTATGCCAGTACCAAACTGTTTTTATTACTGTAGCTCTATAGTATAATTGGAAGTTGGGGATGGTGAGGCCTCCTGAGGTTCTTTTGTTGAGCAAAATTGTTTTGGCAATCATGGCTTTCCTGTTATTCCAAATGAAATTGAGATTTGTTCTTTCAAGGTCCAAAAAATATTGTGTTGGGATTTTGATGGGCAGTGCATTGAATCTGTAGATTGCCTTTGGTAGAATTGCCATTTTTACTGTGTTGATCCTACCAATCCAATGGTAGAGCTTTCCATTTTCTGATATCCTATTCAATTTCTTTCTTCAGATATTTAAAATTTTTGTCAAACAGATCTGATACGTCTTTGGTTATAGTTACACCAAGGTATTTAATGATATTTGCAGCTATTATAAAAGGTGATGTTTCCCTTATTTCTTTTTCAGCCCTTTTAATTTTAGTGTATAGGAAGGCTACTGATTTCTTTGAGTTAATCTTGTATTCTGCTACATTGCTGAAAGTGTTTATCAGCTGTAGAAGTTCCTTGGTAGAAATTTGTAGGTCACTTATGTATATAATCATGTCATCTGTGAATAGAGATAGTTTGACTTCTTTTCCAATTTGTATCCCTTTAATCTCCTTTCATTCTCATATTGCTTTAGCTAAAACTTAGAAAACTATATTGAATTGATAAGGGAGGTGGAAGGTCTTGTCTAGTTTCCGATTTTAATTGGATTGCTTTGAGTTTTTCTCCATTTGGTTTAATGTTGACCTTCAGCTTTTTGTAAATTGCCTTTATTATATTTATGTATTTTCCCTGTATTCATGATCTCTCCAGAACTTTTATCATAAAAGAGTGTTGGATTTTATCAAAGGTTTTTTCAGCATCTAAGGAGATGATCATGTAGTTTTTTTCTTTAATTTGTTTATATGATGGATGACATTTACAGTTTTCTATATGTTGAACCATCCCTGCGTTGCTGGGATGAAGCCTACTTGATCATGGTGAATAACTTTTTTTTATATGTTGTTGGATTCAGTTTGCTAGAATTTTGTTGAACATTTTTGCATCAATGTTCATGAGAAAAATTGGTGTGTAATTCTCTTTCTTTGTTGTGTCTTTGAATGACTTGGGTATCAGGGTTATTGTGGCCTCATAAAAAGAGTTTGGCAATATTCTTTCGGTTTCCACTGTATGAAAGAGTTTGAGGTATATTGGTATTAGAACTTCTTTGAATGGTAGATCTCTGCACTGAAACTGTCTATTTTTATTTAGGAGACTTTCAATGAGAGCTTCAATTTCATTTGGTGTTATAGGACTCCTTAGGTCTTTAATCTGAATGATTTAATTTTGGTAAATGGTACCTGTCTAGAAAGCTGCCCATTTCTTCTAGCTTCTCTATTTTTGTAGAGTATAGGTTTTCAAAGTATAACCTTATAATTTTCTGGATTTCCTGGGAGTCTTGTTATGTCCCTCGTTTCATTTCTGATTTTGTTGATTTGGGTACTCTCTCTCTTCTTTTTGGTTAGTTTGGATAAGAGTTTATCTTACTTGTTGGCTTTCTCAAAGAACCAAAACTTTGATTCATTGATTTTTTTGTATTGTTCTTTTTGTTTCAATTGTGTTAACTTCAGCTCTAAGTTTGATTATTTTCTGCAATATATTCCTTCTAGGTAAATTTGCTTCTAATTTTTCTAGGACCCGCAGCTGTGCTGATAGTTCCCTTTGTGGGATTTCTCTAGTTTTTTCATGTAGGCATCTAGTGCTATGAATTTTTCTCTTAAGACTGCTTTCACTGTATCCCATAAATTTGGGTATATCATGGGTTTATTTTCATTCAATTCTAGGAAGCCTTTGATTTCTTTCTTAATTTCTTCCCTGACCCAGAGTTGGTTCAGTTGAGTGATGTTTAGTTTCCATGAATTGTTAGGCTTTCTGGGATTCTTGATATTGTTGAACTCTAACTTTAGATCATGGTGATCTTGTATGGTACAAGGAGTTATACCCATTTTTTGGTACCTGTTGATATTTGCTTTATGACCTCGTATGTGGTCAATTTTAGAGAATGTTCTATGGGGTGCTGAGAAATATGTATATTCCTTTTTGTTTGGATGGAGGGTTCTGTATATATCTACTAAATCCGTTTGGGTCATAACTTCTGTTAGATCCCTTATTTCTCTGTTGAATTTCTGTCTAGTTGGCCTATGCAAAGGTGAAAGTGGGATATTGAAGTCTCCCACTATTAGTGTGTCACGTTTGATATGGGTTTCAAGTTTTAGAAGTGTTTTTTTTTTTTTTTTTCATATGTAGGTACCCTTGTGTTGGGGCATTGATATTCAGGATTGAGATTTCATGTTGGTGAATTTTTCCTGAGATGAATAAGTAGTGACATTCCTGGTGTCTTTTTGTTGATTTTAGTTTAAAATCTAATTTGTTAGATATTAGAATGGCTGGGCTGGAGGGATGGCTCAGCCGTTAAAGGCTTGGCTCACAACCATAAATATAAGATATTAGAATGGCTACACCAGCTTGTTTCTTAGGGTCATTTGATTGGAAAGTCTTTTCCCAACTCTTTATTCTGAGCCTGTGTCTGTCTTTAAAGTTGAAGTGCATTTCTTATATGCAACAGAATGATGTTTTCTGTTTTTGTATCCATCATGTTAGGATGTGTCTTTTCATAGATGAATTGAGTCCATTGATATTAAGGAATATTAATGACCAATGATCAATATTTCCCATACTTTTTGGTTGTAGCTTGTATTTCCTTTTTTAGGTGGAGGGTGCGTTCCTTTGTGGGCTTGTTACTTGTCTGTGGTTACATGGGTGTTTCTTGTTTCCTTAAGTTGGGGTTTTCCCTCTAGGGCTTTTTGTATGGTGGGATTTTTGGTTAGTTATTGTTTAAATCTGGTTATGTCATGAAATATCTTGTTACTCCATCTATGTTGACTGACAATTTTGCTGGGTACAGTAGTCGAGGTTGCCATCATGCACTGTTATTGTCTGTATAATGTCTGACCAGGACCTTGTTGCTTTCATTTTTTCTACTGAATAGTAGTCACATGTTATTCTAATGGTTCTACCTTTATAGGTGGTTTGACCTTTTTTCCTTTGTAGCACTTAGTATTTTTCCTTTGTTCTGTAGGTTTAAAGGCTTGATTATTATATGGCCATCAGACTTTTTTTTATGGGTCTAGTCTATTTGGTGTTCTGTAGGCTTCCTGTATTTTTATAGACATTTCCTTCTTTAGATTGGGGGAGTTTTCTTCTATGATTTTTTCTGTGCTTTTGAGCTGGTATTCTCCTTCTTCAATTTCAATTATTCTCAGGTGTGGCCTTTTCATGGTGTCTTAAATTTCCTGGACATTTTGTGCTATGACTTTTTTACTTTTAGTGTTTTCTTTAAACACTAATATATCTATTACTAAGATATATTACTAATATATCTATTAATAACTAATATATCTATTACCACTATTGAGTCTTCCACCCCAGAGATTCTCTCTTCCATCTCCTGGATTCTGTTGGTTATGCTTGAATCTGTGGTTCTGGGTCATTTTTTCAGATTTTCTTTTTCTAGTTTTGTCTCAGTTTGTGCCTTCTTTGTAGTAGCACAAAAGAGACTCAGAGCCAAATATTGGGGGAAAGCTGAAATATCAGAGAGAAAGCACCACAGTCAAATCTCACACAGCTATCTTTCAACTTCCTCAGCCTCAGTGTTGGTCACTTCTGCTGTGCTCCTGTCTGTCTGGTTTCCAGGAGCCCTTATATTCCATCTCTCATCCAGATTAGGATTAAAGGTATGCAGCCTTGAACTCACAGAAACAGACAAAGTTCTATCTCTGTAGTTATGGGATAAAGGATGTTGGTTAATACTCCTGGCTTTCCCTGTGCTGGGAGTAAAGGTGTGTGTGGTTGACTCAGCTGTCTATCTTTGTATTCAAGGATCAAGAATTTCCTGAGATACCTGCCTAGGATTTGACTGTGTGGTCTCTCTGATAACCCAGGATTTATTAAATATTTAACATATATCCACATTCTTTATTGCTTCTATTTCAGTTTTTAATTCTTGGTAAATTTCTTTTACCTGTTTGTTTTCTTTTCTTGGGTTTTCTTTATTTTCTTTAAATGCTTTGTTCACCTCTTCTAATTTTCTTTTTGTATTTTCTTTTATTTCGTTAAGGGAGTTATTTTTTACATCCTCCTTTAAGGCTTCTATTAGTTTCATAAAGCTGTTTTTAGTGTCTTTTCTTCTGTTCCCTCTTCATTCTTATGTTCATTTCTTGAAGATATAGAACTTGCTTCTTCTGGTGTTGTCTTTTTTGTCCTTGGTATTATTATATGTATTCTTGCACTGCCATCTGCCCATTGTTTCCCCAGTTCACTCTTGGTTAGTTCTTGGTCAGCTTTTAGTGAGGTATTGGTCTGAGAGCTGCTATGCAGCTATGTGTTCAGAGGATCAACTGTTCTCATGGGGTCCCAGTGTTCACCTCTTGACCTCATACCTCTCAGCTGTGCAACCAGGGACTTGGCTGTTTCTCTGCTACTATTATACCAGCCGTGTTCTAGGTGGGCTGTGCTCTGCACCAAAGCAGAGTGGCCATTGAGGGCCCAGGTTCAGGTGGCAGAAGTCTATAGTTTTTATAATGTCAAGAATACACACATACAATATTACATAATATGTATTCTATGTAGTTGTGTTATATACATACATTATAATAATGAAAATAGAATATGTATGGCATATGTTTTATAATATATCAATAATAAAAAATATACTCAGCAGATAAATATTATAGAGACTATAAACCACAGAAATAGAATTTAAAAATCCCAAATACAAGCTGTAGTTAAAAGAAGACTGCTTATAAAAGTTACAGAATCAAAGGAAACAAGAAAAAGGAGTGAAAACACCCAATCCCGGTTATCACCAAAGATGAGAGATGCTCTTTGATAAAAGTAGTCAGCATTGCTGATCTTGCATACAGTAATAACATGAGGAATCAGCATCCTCTGCTGAATTAGTAACAAAAGAGGGCACTGGTAATCACAAAATGTTAGTTCTACAAACTAATAGAAACTACATTAGGAATTTTCATATTAAATAGTGTTAATCCTATTTCCTGCCATAGTTACACTGGCTTTAACCTATCTCAGGCACTAAAATTTTCAAGTTAGAAATATGATTTGACATTTTCTTACAATAACCTTATATTACTATGTTATGTTTTCTCTATGCTACTGAGCTTTTCAAAACTACTCTGCTCAGCATAAAAATTTCATTTTTGTGTTTGCATATTCACCAAATATCATCCTTTAATGAGTTTTTAAAAGTCCAATGTAATCTCACTATCTGTCTTAGTCAGAATTTTCTATTGCTATGATAAAACACCATCACCCAAAAGCAACCTATGCAGGAAAGAGTTTATTTCAGCTTGCAGCTCTTTGGTCACATTCCAGCACTGAGGGAATCCAGGGCAGAGGCTCAAAGCAGCCTTGCCAGTAGGGACTGATGCAAAAGCCATGTGGAAACAGGGCTTACTGACTGTACTTTATAGCTTTCTCAAACTGTTTTTCTAAGTAGCTCAGGATCACCTGTCTATGGGTGACACTACCTCCCCGTAGGCTGAGAACAATAATATCAATCTTGAATCCAGAAAATGCCCTACAGAGTTGCCTACAGGAATCTTATGGAAGCATATTCTAAATTGATTGTGTGTTTAAAGTGGAAAGAGGAAAGTTCTGAAAATTACTAGACTGTCTCCAAAATGATAAAGAGTGGCAGGAAAATTTATATCATTCAAAATGATATGACAATAATCATAAACTTGTTTATTTCTCACTCTTAACATCATAATCTATAGAAACATGGTTTGTTAATTTAAGATTTAAGATTAGCACTGAGAATATGTCCATAAATATGATATATTCCTTTGAAGAGTATTTTGCAGTCAACATTTTATTTGGAAATGCCTGCACCTTCTACATGCTTTTATTAGTTTTTCTTTGTCCAGTGTGCTAGAGAAGATGGCTCTGAGTATTTTGATGATAAAATCACTTAAAAAAATAGCCACAGGATAACTCAAACAGTTGTCCAAATAAGCTTTCTTTGCAGGAGTGATATTTGTTTGAATGCAGATAGACATGCTGCAAAGGCTTTTCTCAAGTGATTTTAGGTTCTGGATACTGCCTCCCATATAGTTTTGCTTTCAGGAATTGTATTTATTTATTAATATTTAAGTACCAATCAATCAAAAGTTATTGCTTGAAAATAATTATAAGTGATATTTCTACAGTTGAGCAAACTAATTATACTCTGGTTTATATAAAGTAAAATATGTCTTTAAAGTATTAATATGTATACATATATAAGTATGTAACAGTAATTAATGAAAAAGAGGAAGAAGGGTATATGGAAAAGTTTAAAAAGAAAGAAGTAAAGAGAAAATAATAAATGATATAATAGTCAAAAATTAAGGTTTTTTTATGTGTCCTAAGCAAATAATTTTTAAGTCATGGCCAATTGTATCATATGGCTTAATTCTGAAACATATCCATTTAGGTTAGCTTTACAGCCTATCTTGTAACTATTAAGAGACATTTGTATAACTTCCACAAACATGAAAATGTAAGCAAAATATCTCAAACAATACAAGTAAGGAAATATTCAAAAAGACCTCTGGAAGATAGTTTATTATTCAATACAACTTAACCTTAAATTTCTGCAGCTTACTGCAATAACTAATAAAAGTTTGTACATATTTTACTTTTTATGTAAAACTCAACAAATTTTCCATGCCTAGATTCATTTTCCTAAATAATTAAAATAATAAATTATTACTTTTGTTTCAGGCAGTATTTTTCAAGTTAAACTCTATTACATAATAATAGCATTCCTATTTTTTTTTAACTGAGACACAAGAAATAAAGGTGAAAGAAAAAATGGTTAATTTTTCTGACTGAATACAGATTTAAGGAGAAAAGGTGTACAATGTTATAAATATTTTCTTCATGGCTTTGATATTAGTGCTAGGCTTGTTTAAAAAGAACTTATTTGAACATGGCCACAGCCATATATAACAAACTAAACTATTACATTTAAACAATGCTGTGAACATATTGTAGAGTTTTTATTCTTGAAAGACACAAAAAGGTATCTGTAATTTTAAATCATATACTTATTTATATTATTTGAGAGTTTCATGCATACCATGTCTTTTTTGTTTTTTATTATATTCAAACTCTTCCTCCAATTCCTCCAAGATCATTTCCTTTTCCTTTGTATTCAACTTTGTCCTTTGCTGCTGATAGTCTTAGAAACCTTCAAGACCAATCTCTTGTGAAGCCCAGAAATTATTGGATATGTGGCACTCCACTGAGTAGTGGTCCACTTACCATGGGCTACCCTCTCAGAGAAAACTGTTTCTTTTTCTTCCAGAAGCTGACAATTTCCAAGTGCTAGGTGTCTAGGAGTGGGATGTACGCCCACCCGCCATCCCCATTCCTGGAATTTGGTTTCACTTTGCATATGTTCTGTGACTGTTGTTACAAATGCTGCAAGATCATGTGTGAAGCTCTCTGCTTTGTACAAAAGATAATGTTTCCTGCTAGTCATCTATTATCTCAAGATCTCACACTCCTTCCAACTTTATCTTCCACAGGAATCCTTGAGCCTGGGTTGCGGGGATGAAATGTATTTTCCCTTTAGGTCTAAGCACTCTGAAATCTCTTACTCTTTGAACCATAGCAAGGTGTGTTGTGAATCTTCCTGTTAAATACTATCCACTGCAAGTAGAAAACTTACAGATAAGATTGAATGATGTGTTGCTCTTTGAGTAGGAGGACATCTCATTAGAAGGAGATCTCTGTCTAATCCCTTTGCTTAGAGCTCAGGGAATCCTGTAGAAAGGAACTGGCAAAGTAGGGGCCAGAAAGATAGAGGACACCAGGAGAACAGGGCCCTCTGAACAAACTGAGCAAGACACAAATGAGCTCATAGGGAGTGAAACAGTAAGCACAGGGGTCTGAGTCATGTCCTTTGCATATATATTATAGCTTTCATATAGTTTTTAATATTATTTTTTAATGGAGACCTGACTGTGAGAACAAGTCAGTCTCAGACTCTTGGATCTGCCTCTCTTCCTCATGTTAGATTGCCTATCCAACTTTGATATGATAATTTTTGCTTCATCTTATGATGTTTAATTTTGTCATATTTGGTTATCATCTCTTACAAGCAAGCATGTTCTTTTCTAATAAGAGACAGAAAGAGAGTAGTTCTAGAGTAGGGGGGAGGTGAGGAGGAATTGGGAGAAGTAGAGAGAGGGAAACTCTCCTCTTCTTTTGATATGTGGAGAATCTTTCCACACCATTCTCACTATCCTATGAGAAAAGAATAGATTGTCACTGAAAGGAGAAAGTTTTTTAAAAAAAGTATTTAGGGAAAATAAAAGAAAAAAGAAGTTGATTTAAAGATAAAGTTTTTCTTTATCCCAACCCGAGTTTGCAATTTTTCTAGGTACCTCTAGATGGCGATGTGATTTTGAATTTGACCTCTGTGCCTGGGAGCAGGATCATGATGAGGACATGGACTGGAGTCTGAAAGCTAGCAACATTCCATCTATAAGCACAGACCCAGCTGTGGACCATACCTTTGGAAATTCTTCTGGTCATTACATTCTTCTCAAAAGCTTTTTCCCACAGCAGCCAATGAAAGCAGCCAGAATTTCAAGCCCAGTTATAAGCAAGAGAAGCAAAGACTGCAAGGTATGAGGAGCAAATTCTGGGATTTTATAAACAACAACAGAAAAAAAGTTAGGTGCAGAAAAACAGAATGCTTGGGACTAGAGAAAATGTGTATTTGAACTTACTCAGCATAACATTTGTGGGGAAAAAGAATAAATGGGAATGGTTATTAGAACTACTGAAGAAATTCTCTTATGAATATACCATACAGATGTCAGAATTTTGAAAATGACCAGAAAAATGTCATGGCTAACTATTCATGGTTATATATAATACAAAATAAGGAAAATATTAGTTTGGCTCCCACTTAGAGCTTAGTGATTATGGAAACTATGAGAACTTTATGATCACCACTAAGAAAAATAAATAACCCTACCCTGGACTGACCCTTCAAACCCCAGTCCATCTATAGGAACACCTGACTCACTCTTGAGGGAGGGGGGACAAAACTGGATTTGGCCAGGAGTGAAGACTGATCCAAGCATTATTGGGCCAGTGTGACCATAGGACTGTCGGCTCCCTGCCAAGGGAGGGGATGGGGAGTTGCAGAGAAGAAAAATGATCAGATGTGGTGGGAGGGGGAAGAGACCTTCAATAAGGATATACAGGGATGGAAAAAAAATTCAGAGGGAAAGCTGAACACAAAGAAAATATATGTGTAGTAATCTTATTTGCATTTCTACCCT